>CAUYLG010011320.1:0-27718 GCA_963573385.1 Cacajao melanocephalus | reverse complement strand
CTGCACCTTATAATAGGTAACTAAGGTCTGTAATTCCCATCCACTACCCAGACAATGTGTAAACTAATGCTTATCTTGACTTCTGTAAACCACTTAAGTAACAATCGGAGTGACAAAAGTCCCCTGGCCCTTGGAATGTCCGCAGCCCCTCACCCTCATCTCCGCCCAGGAGGTGATTTACAGAATCCACTAGCCCTCGGAATGTCTGAAGCCCCTCACCCCCATCCCCGCCCCTCACCCTCACTCCCGAGGTGGTTTTACGAGTATAAAAGGTCTTGACACCCTCCTTTCGGGGCCATGGGTTGGAGAGACACGAATCCTCCATGGCTGCCGTCAATAAAGACCCTGCAATTTGGCATACTTTTGTCTTGGTGTTGACTTTCTATGCTCGCTCCTTTATAACACAATGTACCACAGAATATGCTCAGAACATTTCCTGCCCCACCAAATCATGGCCTGACTTTCATGAATGTAAGACTCGTGGGGGATTGCCATGACTAGGAGATCCTACAACATTGATTAAGTTCATTTTTAGTGTAGGCTCTTATATTTGAAAGCACCAGACAGTTCTCAGAGAGAGAGCACAGTCATTAAACAGTAAGAGTTTGGGGTAGATTTGGCAAACTCAGCCCAGCAGTTGCAGACATACATAATTTCTGGACAACAGTGTGGAAACTTGGAGGAAATAGTTTATTGTCTCAAACCATTATTACACTTATAACTAGAAGCAACATCACAGTCAGTATGCACACAAATCTATAATGTTTCTAACCCATGAAATCTTACTACATTTAATTGGGAAAGTAATTTTACTGATGACTTTTCAGAGCTGCTGTACTGGAAGAAATAAGGTTTAGTAAACGGATTGCTTTTTCCTGACTAGTAAGAGACATTTCAGGGTATGACATCTAATATGATAATGGCATAAATTTCTCTGTTACTCATCAACTGAAGGTTATTTTTTAAACATAAACATTATATTTTTATGAAGGAAAGGAAGATCAGGAATGACAATTGTCATTTTTATGGAAGCCAGATCTCTCTAAGATAATTGCATGTGTACATTCAAGGATAGAGATTTATAGCTGAAGCACACTTTGTAGATTTCAGTGACAGATACAGGCCTTGAAATACATCTCCAATACAGGAGATCAAACAGATTTTTTTTTCTTTTTTAGTTAAAGCGCATGATAGCACAGTAAGAAAATGAGCTGACAACTTACTGAGTTAATCTCTCCCCTTTCACCTCCTGTACAATAGATTTTTCATAGTTCCTACCACGTTTATTGTCTCTTATCTCAGACATTCTCCCACATCGCACTTGGAATTTGTGGTCACTGAGTCAGGCCCCCAAGCTTTTCCCTGTTGGTGGGAAGCTCTGGCACTGAAGGCTGCCCTGTTTGTAAGAGTAAGTACTGCTAACAGAAACGACTAATCTCAACCAAGCTCCAGGGTTCTCTAATCCCTGAAAAACTCTTCTGATCCCTGGAGCTACACTCTTGTCTGTAAGTGTTAAACCTTACAACAACCTAGGGAAACATAACAACTGCAATTCACTGAACCTCAGAGTTCATCAGGTGTGGAGTGTCAATTGCTATGAGCACCATATATTAACATGCAGAAGAGCTGAATCAACACCCAAGCTTATTTTTCTGAATAAGAAATTCATGGAATCTCAGTCATGCAAGGGACTTTTAATAGTGAAGGGAAAAAAAGTGGATAAAGAAGGATAAAAGGGGTAAGGATGACACAGAGAGGAAGGAATAAACAGGTGTGAAGCCTGTAGAAAAGATACAGTGAGAAATGAAACTCCAAGCTGTACAACTTAAATCTTACCACAGCAAAGAAAATTTTCAATCCCCCAAAATGTTTCCAATTCCTAGCAAATGGTTCGCTTGTGTTAAGGGAGATGTTATATTGTAAAAATTGCCTACAGCAATGGAATTTATATGACCTTTTGGTGTGGTAATAGAATAAGGACTGCATGGCAAAAAGGAAATACATCTTGTGGCCAGAAAGACCCATGTTCAAATTTTATATCTACTAACTCAAAGCTGGGTGGTCTTGGATAAATCACTTAGCTTACTAGCCTTAATTTCTCTGTCTATAATAAAGAAGCACTTTATTAAACAGTCCTCTATAAGGGGTGCACTCTAAGTGGTAATTATTATCAAAGATATGACTTTCATTTAGAAAACTAGTGGGCTATAAATATCAGGCAAAATATACTAGGTTAAGCAATCAATAGGCAGAGTCATTGTACATCCCAGTTTGCTCGCAACAGCCCCAGTTTACACTTGTTGTCTTGGCATAATTATTAACAGTACCTTATTTTACTCTGTAATAGATGATATGATCACTTTGGTAATAGGTGAAATACTCATTGGTCAGACAAGGCAGAAGTGAGCAGATGCAGGCATCAGGCAACCGAGAGAGAGTGTCCCAGTGAAGAGAGAGTCCGAGTGGTCCTACAAATTGAGTGGATCTGATGCTAAGCTTTTAGCTAGGTCAGTCATCTACTCAATCATCTACTCAGCACTTTGGGAGGCTAAGGCGGGTGGATCACTTTGCCAACACTTTGGGAGGCCGAGAAAATGTCCTTATGTATAAAAGCTTCTGGAAATAGTTTTATTTCATCAAATGTTTTCAGATATCTACTAGGTGCCCGGAATTACCCTAAAAATGCCTACCTTCAAAAATTTCGAGTATACTAAGAAAAAACTGTAACATTTATTTCATAATTGTTAAATTTATTTTGTATTGTAGTTGTTAAATTAGAGACCTTAACCAAAGTCTATGGGAGAGTTTCAAAGAAACCTTTCGCTTTGCCTGGGAAGAGAGAGCAACGGTAGGTAGACTTAGACTCAACTGAAATTTGGGTAGATATTTTCCAGGAAGACAAGTATTTTCACTACTTTTTCCAGAGTGAAATGCATAAGGATGGATACATAAAGATGCCTAACATGTCTACACAATTCTCAGAAAACAGAGTCGCTTTGTTGGTGAATGGCAGATGAGGGTGAAAATGTTACTTGAGTCAGGTGAAGAAGGCCTTATATGAGCCAGAATAACCTTGAGCCAACTAAGGTTAATTATATGTAATGAAATTATTGAAAAAGGATGAGAACTTCAGCATGCTGTCAAAGCAAAACTCTTGGGTTTATTTTTAGTACAATTCCTGAAAATGAATATTTGAGAGGGGAAAAGGCTTCAGGGAATATAGCATACTGGCAGATATTTGTTCAAGTTGAATTTCACAACCATTAAAAATAAACAGAATTAGGTCTCCATTTTGTTGCTTTCCATATCTCTTTATTTTTTCAGAGTGCTCATTTTCTTTTTTTTAGTTTGGAGACCTCTTTTTATCTAACTGTGAAGCATAATGTTCCTCTGCTATTAGTGGATAAGCAAAATTCTCTCTAGACTGCCATCAGGAAGCAAGTATGGAGCCAGTATGAACCATGGTATAGACTTGGAAGCAGATAGAATTAATACCTTCCTGAATGCTTTGTTGTGTTTTATTCAGCATTATCCATCTGTGGTACTAGACAAGTTGATTAACAGAATCTCAGCCATCTAGAGATAATAAATGTTGCATGAGCTATCTGTCTAGATAGAAATATTCACCAAAAGTAGGGTGTGGCAAAAAAAATTCTGTCCAGTCGTCTAATCCTTTAATTAATGCATTTATTCAACAAGATTCCACTCTGGGCCAGGAAATTTTATGGGTGTCATAAGGGATTCAAAGTTTGATGAGCTATGCCTTAAAAGTAGAAAGAGACCTCATATAAACCCAGGAATATGTACGTGGTAGACAGTAACATACAGCAGCAGCATTCTGGGACAAACTGGTGATGTTAAGAGCATTTAAAATACCCTTCTCTTCTGATCCAAGTGCTTAGAAATGCCAAAGAAAATAGTTAATTTTTCTCTTCAAAAATATATAGCTGAACTTGAGTGCAAGAAAAGGAAAAAACTTCAAGGTACTATGTAAGTTTAAGAAACCTATTGTGGGCCAGGTGTGGTGGCTCATGCTTGTAATGCCAGCACTTTGGGAGGCTGAGACAGGAGGATCATTTGAGGTCAGGAGTTTGAAAACAACCTGACCAACATGGTGAAACCCCTAGTCTACGAAGAATATTAAAAAATTAGCCGGCAGTCCAACTACTCAGGAGGCTGAGGTACGAGAATCACTTGAATCTGCAAGGCAGAGGTTGCAGTAAGTTGAGATCGTGCCAGTGCACTCCAACCTGGGTGACAGAGCAAGAGAAAGAAAGAAAGAGAGAGAGAGAGAAAGAAAGAAAGAAGAAAGAAAGAAGAAAGAAAGAAAGAAAGAAAGAAAGAAAGAAAGAAAGAAAGAAAGAAAGAAAAAGAAAGAAAGAAGGCTATTGTAACTGTAAGTCAAAGGACTTGTTTCGGAAGATATTAGGGTTGGTGGGGTTTTAACACCGACATGTGATAATAGTTGAAACTGCAACCAATGTGTGGAAAGAGGCAAAACAGAGATCGCAGTCTAAAAGTGGAGCCAAGAACAAGCTGACTTCCATAAAGGGGAATTTGAATATCTCTGTCCTCCAGCTAGGTTGAAGCATAAAGCTAGCTGCCCACTTGGGTCCACAAATATAAATAGCTATCTGTGACAAACAGAAATCTACATTTGAGAATTGCACTTGAATTTGAGTCATGTAGTATGGAAATACACAGATCAGAGATGTTAGTTAAAAAACTGTAGGACCTGGGTACAAAAGTACCCTATAGTGAGCCACCACAGTCTAGGCCACACATAGGAGAAAGCAATCATAGAGTATGAGAAATTCTGCTGTAAATGAGGTACAACGTGTAACAAAGGGGAAAATCTACATCAAGGAAATTAGAGATAAGAGGGATAAATCAGAAAAGTGAGGTTATGAAACACAAGCAGTACGTAGACATGAAAAAGAACCAAGAATAAATGGAGATAACCAAAAATAAATGTAGTTAGTTAAATAAAGAGACTAAAGAGATAGGTTAAAAGATATAGCTAAAGAGAGAATTAATTAATTGGAAGATAGAACAGAGGAAATCTTCTCTAAAAGAGCACAGATATATAAAAATGAAACAAATAAAAAAGTCAAAAAATTTGAAAAATGGATTTAGAATTTCCAACAAGTACCTAACATTTGTAAATATTTTATTTTAAAATAATTACAGATTCACAGGAATTGTCTAAAGTAAATACCTTAGGGTTCAGCTGCAACATTTTTAGGTGCACAATGTAGAGTAACCCTTACAGCTATAGAGTAGAGAGACAGTGATAAAAGCATACATTTAGAATTATTTAAATGAAGAGAAAAAACAACCTAAAAGCTCATAGATAGGAAAATATATAAATAAACGTGGAACATTCAGATGAAGAAAAACTACAATTGTTTAAAAAACATAATCAGCCTGGCTGTATCTCATTTACACAATTACGCATTCCCTAAGCATGGGTGAAAAAACAAGAAGCATAACATTATATCTGTTATGAGATTATAATCAAAAGTGTTACTGATTATTTATGGAAACATATATAAGTTTTATTTTGTTTTTGTACTAAAATATGAATGGGAAAGAAACATAGTAAATTCATGATGATAATTGTCTCTGGGGAAAGAAAAATAAATATTATTTAACATTTAATTAAATAAATAAGCAATACATATTTTTGTATAATATATATACAAGTAAAGTTTTATTTCTTTAAAATATAAATAGCACATTAAAATTTTTTCTGATATTAGCTTGAATATGAGTATTTGTTTTGTTATTTTTAAACTTTTTCTTACCTCTTAACTTTCTCAAAATAAGAATTGAGGGTCATGCACAGTGCTCATGACTACAATCCCAGCACTGTAGGAGGCCAAGGCAGGAGTATCACTTGAGCACAGGAATTTGAGACCAGCCTGGGCAACACACAGTGAGACCTCATCTCTACCAAATAATAAGATTTGAGAGGAAACTTTTAAATTAGAGGAGAGAACACAGAAAAGACCTTTGAGTTAGGCCTTGGATGACATAAAACAGTGAAAAAGGCCTCTGGGAAGAAGCCAGCAGGAATATGACAAATCATTTCATCTAGTGATTTTTCTAAGGAGGCTTATTGATGCTGAAGTGGGGAAGCTGACGTGGTATGGGTAGAGCTCATCTGAGCAAGGCTTTAGACACCCATCCCCATTTCAGCCCCAACAGTTCATTTTGTGTCTGTTTTTTAAGTTGCATTTGGAGATAGGGTTCCATTCACAAAGAATTTACAGTTCTGTAATCCAGTACAATTATCTCATTGAATCTCAGAGGAAAATGACTCAAGGTTAACATTGAGAGCTGATGGCAGAGGCCCAGTTAAAGATTGAAAGCTGATGGTAGAGGCCCACTTGTCACAATCTCCCCTCTGGGGCTTATCTTTGCTAGTTTCCCTCTGAGTTGAGGAAGTTAATCAGTGTTATGGACTGGACCTGGAGTTTATTCCTAAAATGATGAAGAGATGCAAAATTCTCAGCATTTAATATGTTGGAACCTATGAAGGACCACTAAAGAGTTGCTGGAATATTTATAGATTGTATTATATTGTTGCATATAGAAAGCCACTGATTGTAAGAACTGTTTAGAAGTAGTGGCACTGTATAATTTTGGTTAATTGATACCTTTAAGTTGAGAGAGCATGTTCTTTGTTGACACAAACAACCCAAGCCAAAGCTTTGTTTATGGAATTCACGTGAACATACTTTAGTCCCTATGAAGCTTGAAGAATAAAGACTATCAATATGTTATGTTTTGCTTTTAAAGCTGTATTCATCATTATTTTGCACACTGCTTTTCTGTTTATAAAGTGTTTTCACATGCGTTTCTCCTGTGATTCTCATAACATTGCTAGGGATAGATATTAATGTCATCTTTGTTTTATGCACAAGATAATCAGAACCCAGAGAGGCAAATGCCACCCCTTGAGTACAGTTCTTACATTTGTATTTGTATCATCCTCACAGTTAACAAAGAACTTGCCTATATTTTATCTCATGTTATCTGCACAAACAGATCAGGCAGATCTAACAGAGAATGTCCTCTGAAAGTAGACTAATTGCTGTGTGGTTCAAGCTCTTTTTTCTTTTTTTTTTTTTTTTGAGATGGAGTCTTTCTCTGTCAGCCAGGCTGGAGTGCAGTGGTACGATCTTGGCCCACTGCTACCTCTACCTTCTGGGTTGAAGCAGTTCTCCTGCCTCAACCTCCCGAGCAAGGCTTTAGACACCCACCCCCATTTCAACCCCAACAGTTCAGTTTGTGTCTGTTTTTTAAGTTCCATTTGGACATAGGGTTCCATTCATAAAGAATTTGCAGTTCTATAATCTAGTCCAATTCTCTCATTGAATCCCAGAGGGAAATGACTCAAGGTTACAGGTGTGTACCAGCACCCCAACTAAGTTTTGTATTTTCAGTAGAGATGGGGTTTCACCATGTTGGCCTGGCTGGTCTCAGACTCCTGACCTTGTGATCTCCTGCTTCAGCCTCCCAGAAGTGCTGGGATTACAGGTGTGAGCCACCATGCCCAGCCTCAAGCTCCTTTTATAAGGAATTTTAGAAGAAGTTTTGTCTTTGTGAATCTTCATGGTCTACAAAATACAGCAAGTGAACAGAATCTGAGTTCACTAGCTGAATCTAACTTCAGTTCACAAACTGAATCTGACTTCAAGTCATTGTTCAATTTTTTAAAATTTTTTTGAGTTTTAGAAGATACACACACACACACACACACACACACACACGAAATCCTGCAAAATTGAAGATCATCTGATACTACATGGAAAACTCTGAAATATATTTGGTTCAAAAGAAAGCAAATAAGATACAACGTAACTTTCATTTACAGAGCTTCTTTCCTGCTAATCATTGCCCCCAGAAGCTTTACAGATCAATATAATAGGAGGCAACAGCAGAAAGCATATGGTCCACTGTAAATTACTAAAAAAAAAAGAGTTCTAAAGACATTATATGATGAATAAATTAAAGTATTCAGTCATAAATCCAGTAAGAAAGGGGGAAATTAAGAAGTAGTGAATAGGAGGAACGAAAGGGCTCAGAATTAGCTGTGAAATGAAATAAAGGATCCACGTGACAAATGTGTGTCTCCAAGGGGCAGCAGAAGAGAAAAGGGAGTGTGAGGGCCTTGAACTCCTTCGGTAAAGCCTCCAGGAGCCAGAGTGAAATATTGGCAAGAACAGGGCCCCGCCAGGAAAATAAATATTGGGTCACTGCCCAGGATCTAAAAGAAATAAGGTTAAACCTAATGAAAATCAGACATCAGATCTAAAGAAAAATGTATACTATTCTGTTCTTTCTATTTTCCGTTTTGATTGGTTTTGATAGGAACATGTGTTTATGGGAGGGAGGGCTCTAATCTATGCATGCAGATGTTTGTTTTCTTTTAAAACCCTGAGATGTTGAGGAATCGAAATGGGAGAACACAGTGCTGGGAAATTTGCTTAGGCCAGGGCAAATTTTGTGGGATGTTATATGTTAGCATGCTAATGATATTCTTATAGTATTTGTATACTCTTTATATGTTTTGGAACCCAGAGATCCAGGATTTTGTCTTTGAGGTCCACAAATGAGGCAGGTGAGCCAAGCACATTTGTTAAATTCTTTATTTTAACAAGATTAGGAGGCTGGAGTGCCAGTACCAAAGGAGAGTTTGTGCAGGTGGCTAGATCCAGGTTCCAGTGCTGGCTGCTACATCAGGGAGGCAGAACAGATTAAGTACCAATGGTAGATGATTGTTGTGCTCATAATACACAATTCACAATTACATATTAGGAACCGAGGAATTTTGTAGTTTCAATTCATATACATTTGTCTATGGATTTTAGTAAAATTATGAACACTATTATGCTCATAATGTATGATGTAGAAGAAACATGAAAACTGAAGTCAACATGCAATATGTACATATATACACAAACACACATGTACATACATACATATAAACATACATAGATACATAAAGTGATCACAGGGAGGCAGAAGGGACCTTCAATAAAAAACACTGTCTTGCTAGGAGACGCAAAGGAGAATGAGACCAGGAATGAGAATATAGCCTTCTGCATAGTTATGATTGATAGCTTCCAAAGTTATTTTTCTATTTACTCATTCATTCAATCACTACACATTTATTGAACATGTGCCAAATATCAGGCACCGTGCATACAATGCTGGCATAAAAAGATAAGTTAGGAGGCACTGACACCATCTTTGGGCTACTTGGAATCTGGAGAAGCTACTTTCAAGCAAGAAGCACTGAAAAGAGGAAAGGAAGGTGTTTATTTTTAATGGTGTGATTGAAAGCGAAAAGGAGGTCAGCTCTAATTGAAAGTAGAAAAATAAAATGTGTTCAAAAGCATTCAAATGCAGGAAGAGACATCAACCACAATGGAAAGTGAGTTTAGGGGTGCCAGGGATAGGCCTGCTATTGCTTTCAAATATGAAGAAGGTCAGATTTCATAAAGTGAAACCAGCCTGCGGAAAAGGAGAGTTGCTCACCTTCCTTGCTCTGCAGGCTGAAGGGAGAGGGCAACAGGGGACAAATGCTGTCTGTTTGCCTTTTGTTCTAGCACTGAATGGAGTACCTAGTTTAGGGCAGATACTCACTCTGTCCTGGTTCAACGTCCACCAGATTCCACTCTTGCTGGGTCAGAGCACTAGGAAGCAATGGGTGGACAGGGGGGGATTGGCAGCATTTTCCTGATGGCCACTAAAATTCTCCAGAGAGCCATCTTCTGTCACACACACAGCATGCATCTATGCTTTGGCTTGTAGTGCAAAGCTTCATGGTCACAGGGTGAAGCGGCTGGCAGGATACAAGTGAGTAGTGGGCAAAAGATGAGGTAAGAGAAAGGTCTGATTTATATAATCTAATATCTTTTTTGATGGGTTTCTTTGTTCTCTTCAGAACTTTTTTTTTTTAGAGCAGCTCTTAGTTAAATAAGAACTTATTTACACTACTGCTTATTAATGTCCCTTTATATTCTCTACATTGGGTAGCTTATTTCCTTTTTCAGCCAAGATTACTTTAGAAACCATTATTATTTAGGTTAAAAGAAAAGCTATAAGGAGGGCTAGAAATGGAATATATGGAAGAATATATTGACAAAAATAGTCATTATATAGAAGAGAAATAAGGAAAAGAAAGAGAATAAGGAAATATGAATAGTATTAAATTCCCATTTAATTCACTTAAGGCAATGTATGCTAACATCTATGCAAAAAAGAAAGAATATCAACAACAAATCGAATGCTTTTGAACATTTTCTCAGATAGTAGAAAATTATTTTGCCTTAAAATGTAACTATATTTTTTTCTGAGAAATCTGAGCGAACAAGTTGACATTGAACATTAAAAAACAAACAAAACAGGCTTTAGAGACAGCTCAATACTTCTACTGTTTGCTCTTAAGAATTTTTCCAGAAGTGGTGTTTTGGTATTCACTGTTTTGGATGGTAACGGAAAGAAAAGACAAGAAAAGAAAATGTGCCCTTGCCTTCACTTCCCCAGGTTTAGGAAAATAGCTCTTCTTTTTTCTCCCTCATCAAACTTTTTCTTCACCTGCAGAAGTCTCTCTCTTGCTCTCTGCTCATTCTGTGAGCATATCTCCTAGGGTCATCTTCCTTCATTCACTCCAACAAGATCAGTGCCAAACTTCACTGATTCATGGGGAAGCATTTTGAAATCTGGGTTTCTCTTGGGGTCTAAGTGCAGATCATCGCAATATGAAACAAAACATTTGACTACAAAACTGATTTACAGCGAACAAATTATGGATTGCAAAGTCTTATGATCTTCAATCACATCACCACTTAGTCATGCCATGCTTGGACTGATAACATTAACCCATTACTGTGGACTACGGCAAAGCTTATGCCCAAAATGTAACGAATGTTCTAGAAATAATTACCCTTTTGTCTGTTACACTCATATTGGATATCAGATTGTAAAAATGTCTGAGAGTCACCCACACTGTTCTAAGGGCACAGTCAAATTAGGATGGGTCAGGGGGAAGTGCAGGGAGGGAGGAGAAAAACACAACCATCCAACATGATTTTCTCTGCAAAATAGACAATATTTCCAATGTCTAGATGCCTATTTAATTATTCCACTTAAGTTCATTCTTAGAGGGGTCTTGTCAATAAAGTCAAACCAGGCTCTTGGTGTGTAACAGGGTTTTTGAGGGTCTTTTTTGAGAGCTTCATTAAAAGCAGACAGTTTCTCTAACCTTTTAGCAGAACCTGTTATCTGATGACGTGAATTAAAGTCTCTCAAATGACTAATAATCATATCAGGGCTGCCATGTCAGCTTGTAGATTTGAATAAGAGGGTCTGAAAACATTTGCATGCCTCAATGTGCCAGTGCTAAGAAGCTAATGTGATAGTGCTGTCATAAAGCACTGGAAAGACATGACTTAATGTAATCTGTCATGTCATATGCTAATCTTCAACCATTACTTGAGTGCTGTAAGTAAGTAGAAAGCATTTGGGAGAAATCCTTTCCAATTTCTCTGAGTACCACTTCTGCTGCTGGTCAGCTCAAATGGGTTTTGTGCATTTAATGCAGAGCTCAAGTCAAGTTGGTTTAGGTCACACTTAATTAACCAGCACATGGATGGGCTGGGATATGAGAGTGCTATGGAAAACAGTTATTTCAGAGGCGGCCTAACAAGTAAATATTTCATGTGCTGAAAGAAATGGGAAGAGGACACGTTCTTATTCCTTGATAAAGAATATGTTCTTTTCAGAGAAAACACTATGAATCTTAACAAGACATCATTTTGATCTCTGCTTGCCTCCTTCTATATTTGAGTTGAGTTTAAAGAAAGCAGATAATAAATAGTTAAAGGCATCACTCTCACTCTGATACCAAGGACTCTATTTGGCAGATGTGGACTTACCGCTCAAATAATAGAGGCTGCTTTGACTCTAGGTCCATAGAAACAGAGGACAAGTAATCAAAGGGAGATATCCACTTGGCATGCTCTTTAACAAGATGACAGTGTCTCTTAATATACAGTCATTAAGACAGGAGACTGGTGTCAGGGCTAAGTACAGTTTGTGAAATAGACAGTAACTGAGACTAGAGAGACTGACAAATTTTTGTCCAATTTTTTAGGAAAGTGTGCAAGGGATTGTGATTCAAAATATGAAGTTTATTTTTATCAGCCACACTGAGTCAAGTCAAAAAGATGCTTAAGAACTTGAAGAACTGCCTTCTGGAATAGCATTTTTGAGGATGCTGAGCAGATGGCATGAGATTGGCCCCAACGATATTGCCTGAATTTCCCAGCATTCCTACAAGGCCTGCTATTGGTAACCCAAGGGAACTTTCATGCATGTGGGAACTGGCTTTTTATAGGTCTAATTAGAAAGCACAGGCAATTCCCACCTACAACATTAAAAAATGCTTCTGTGAAAGCATTTTTTGAAAAATGTGTGTCAAATTCACAGAACAAATTATTATGAATCAAAATTGATAAAGATGTGGTCATATTTTCCTAACAGTTAAGGACTGTGCTAAATTAGAGGCTATTTTGCAGAAAAAGAATAAAAACCTATTACAGAAATGGTGTGTATGTACTACTTACAACTCTTCCAGAATCTCATGACCACTGATCCTGAATTGATGGTTGCCCAGCATAGCTTCATCCTCCTTTATGTCTGCTTATAAAATTGACATTTCAAAGAAGTTAAGGGTGAGGTCAATTCCTGGTGCTAGTGAAATGTGCTCCTTATGTGGTTCTTTGCTTCTGACACAACCTAATCAGCAGAGGACCCTTCATCTGAATTTTTCAGCTCTCAGTTTTGAAAACTAGTCACATGACTTTGTTTGGCTGGGTAGAACGGGTCTTATTGGCACCAGTTTCCAAGGCCAATCATCTTTTGGACCATCCTTTTTGTAGAGCACTTTCAACTCAGTCCAAGCATCTTGCATTTGTACATTGCCTTCCATTCGTTATGATTATTAAAAGAACAAAGTAACACATTCCTGGCGTTTGAGGTCGATGGCTTCACCTTCCAAATGAGGGCAGTAAAATGTCTTCCAAGTCCTCTAGGGACTTATCAGCTTGAGTTTAACATCACAAAAATCTGTATGACTAGGTCCCAGAAAACGATTCTTCCTAATAACATTCAGCCAAAGCAAGCTTTTTAAAAAGTATCTGACTGCTCTTGCAGGACTATCCAAATAATCTGTTTGAGTTTATTTCACCTAACTGCTGTAACTTCCTGATGGCCTCTCAAACTTTCGACTCTACCAACTTAAATTATTCTCTATCCTTGCTCTTTTTATACTCACCTCTCCAATGCTCACACTTTCTGGGGCTCATGATCACCCTTCCCATAGACCAGTTTTAACTTTCCTTCTTAAAAAGACTTTTACTATCTTTTCTTCCCTATGATTTATCAATTCATAACTTTGCCTAAGCAGTCTCACTCTGAGAAGCCTCAAACTGTGTCCCTTTTCATCACTGAATTATATTTTCTCAATTTATCTGGGGAATATTTCCAGGTTAATCCAGCCAACTATTAATATTATCCCTGACCCTGGACTGAGCATTTTTATACATTCATTCATTCAACACCCGCTGTGTCACATGTTGTGCTAGACGGTGGTGATGGTGATGAAATATGCAAACAGTTCTTACTCTCATGTTCATTTTGTGTTAAATCTTATGAGAGCTATATAAATTATGGTGGCTGTGTATTCTTCCGATTGACTTCTTATGCTATATGTTCCTTAAGGGTCCTGTTCAGGGAAGACTTCTTGAGCAGGCCTACTATTTTATATATAAACATATGTACTCTTTTGCTCCTTCCCTGTTTACTACTTTCCAAAGCAGCCTGCGCAGTTTTCTTGTGGGGGTGCTCATTTCAGTTCTGCAAGGACTTGCTGCCCTTTAAGGACCTATTGTGTAAATAGCATTGTGTAAAGCAGTACAGAAGACAAAAATGAATTGTGATGCATGTCCCTGACATCAAGTGGTTTCTAGTCTTCAGCAAAAGTTAATACTTTATGTATTAGACAATGGAATGACTCAAAAACAACATAAAGTGCCAAAATGAATATTATTTATCTGGGTCAGGAGGCATGGCAGAGCTGGAACATACACATGAGGACTCTGGGGGTAAGGACAAATGAGCACTGGCTAGAATTTTTCAGAAAAGTCTCACAGAATATTGGTGAGGGACTACATGAAGTAGCCCATAGGTTTCTATAAATTTGTCATGAATTGAGTTCCATTATAGGAGATTAGGGAACTTGAATGCATGGTATGGATCCTGGTGGGTTAGAAAGGGAACAACAAAGATTAATAGGAAGATGAGATGCTTAATGTGAAGGGAGCAGAAGCAGGGAGGAAGCAAGGTGAAAAGCATGGGACCTCAGAACTCTAAGATAGCGTCACACTGAAGTACTGTGTTTACTACTCATCTCCAAGATCAAACCTCTTGACATCAAAAAGAAACCAAACTGTGAGGCGGAAGACACCAGGGTACCTAATGCTGGCTCACCAACTAGGATTTTAAAATTAGGCCAGTACCATTCCCCGGTTTTATCAATTGTTAAAATATATATTTCTAGGAATTATTAACTTTCTATTGTCTTCCTTATTAAGAGCCCTGTTTCATAGACTCAACCAGTATCTGCCCTTTATTCTTAGTTGAGAAATTTGAGTTTTCCTGAAGGCTCACTAGTAAAGGCAGTTCTTTCATTTCTGAATCAAGTTTTTCTTTTTAGAGGCCAGAGTGCCTCTTCAGCCCCTCTTCAGCTTCCTGCTGGGTTTCTGTCCAATAATTTAATTGTTAATGGCTCCCAGCTGTGTCACAAACTTCACTTCTTTAACTCTCTCCTTCCTGGCTGCCAATCTGTATCCTGTGCTTAAGAAGTCAAGTCCTCAATGTGCACTCTTGGTAGAGGTAAGGAGTTGATGTCTAGTAGAAAGATTCAAAAGAGCACACATGAATTTTACTATATCTAAAGCTGTGTCCTATATACACCTCTGCTCCAGTCTCTTAGGTTGAGGGGAATATGTCAACTTTCACACTGAACCTTGGACAGCAGTGTCAAAAGATCTCTTTTCTTGTTCCCGTGTATTCCTGATTCATGTATGTATGTATGTATGAGCTGCCTCCTTAAGGCTGTAATTTATATTATCTATACTTGATCTTGGCTGGCAATTCTTCAGCTCCACTTCCACTTCTCCCTCTTGCCTTGAAGAGCTATAATCTTTCATGCATTTCAGCTCAAACCCCCAATGACTCCTGATGTCAAACCCTATCCATGTCAGTGCACTAGCATCTTAGCACCTGTGAAAATCATCCCAATTGTCTTTTAATTCTTCTACCTACTCACTGATGGTTTTTGTTACAAAGGAATACTTCATGTGGCTGAGGTGGCAGAATTGGTTTCATTCTTCATTCTGTGACTTTTGTCATGAGGAATTTCTTTTTTTTGAGAACTGCCAGGTATTAAGAGTCTACTACCTCTCTTTCTTATTCTTCAGAGTCTCCTGGAAACTTATTTGTTCTCTTCTGATTTCCTACTACTTCCAGCGTTCCAAGGTCTGCTGGGCCACAGCTCTTTTTACTACTTCTGTTCCAAGTTCTCATTTGCATCAGTCAACAAATTCCAGTGGCCTTGGCTGTCCTCACACATAGTGTGCCTCTTTCATCTGTTATTCATACCAGAAATCTGGCCCCCAAGCCCTCAGCTTGCCAAGGCTCTTTTCCCTTACCAATCTATTGCTGGAATCTACACTCAGTGGTAACCATCCTTAAGATTTTCTCCCTCAGAAATGACCTCAGTTAGCAGCTTAGTAGTCAGCTACTTAGATACCAACAAGCTCCATCTCTCTTCCTTATGACTCTGTACACTAAACATTGCCTTCCGCTTCTTTGGTGACTCCAAAGGAGTACTTACAAGATTCTTTAAATACTGAAGGAAGGATGGTACTAACTCTTATTGTCTATTGTTATTCCAGGCCTTGTATGTGGCTCTTTACAAGCCTTATGACATTTAATTAACAATTTGTGTATTTATTTAACCAATATTTATTACATACAACAACTGGTATCTATTATTCCATTTCAAGCACTAGACTATAACATTTTATCATTTATTTTCTCATTTTATCTTCATGTAGCCCTAAGGGGTAGACACTCTTAGTATCTTAATATTTACAGAGAAGACATGAGACACAGAGAAGGGAAGCAATTTTTCCAAGGCTACCCAGCTGGAGGAATTTAAGTGAAGGCAGCCTAACTCCAGTAACCATGCTTTGAGGTAACAACCATGAATAGTCACTGTTCCTGTTCTCCTGGATTTTAATCTTTAGCTGAAGGAGTGCATATTAAACAAATAGTTATACAATTATTTAATTACATCTGTGGTAAGGGGTCTAAAGACCAAGAATAGGTTTCCATGATAGTATAGAATATGAGGACCTGACCTGGTCTAGGAGATTAGGCACATCTTTCTTCCTCAAGGTGGTAACGTTTACATTGAAATCTAAAGAATGAAGGTGGTAGAATTGGAATTGTAACGAGATCATTTCTGCAGAAGAAATAGCAGTGTGCACAGGCTGCAAAGGGTAAGGTGCCTGAAGCCACAAAGAATTCGGTGAAGACCAGTATTGACTAAATGTCTGCAGCAGAAGGAGAAAAAGTGGTACAAGTTGAGACTGGAGAGATGGGTGGGAAGACAAAGCTTTTGGTTTATCTCAGATACAATGAGAAACCATGAAAAGTTTTAAGAAGGAAAGGGACATAGATTTACTTTTAAAAATTGGCACTGTGAGAATAAATTAAAGGCAGTTGGAAGCAGATACAGTATATCAATTAAAAGGACATTTTAATTGGCCAGTGATATTTTATTATAATTCCTATCTTATAAAATGTAAAGAATATACAATTCAGAGAGGCTGTTTCACTAGCCTAAGTTGATATCGTTTGTGCCAAAGCCAGGATTTGAATCCAGTTCTCTCTGACACTGAAGGTAGTGTTACTTTCCACTGCACCCATCTTCTACTTGTGAGAATGACTTACATTTCTCTACTCACAAAATTTAACATGAGGCTAGAGCTTAGGAGACCTTCTTAAGAACACACACCTGGTAATTAACACACCACAAATTTAAGCACATGTCTTTGAGGCCAGCTCTAGTGCTCTGTTCACATTATGCTGCCTTTTGTCTTTAGCCAAAAACATGTTTCAGAAGGATCCCTCTTTATCCTGAAAATGGAAACAGTTAAGTCTTAAATGACATTACCATCATAAATATAATGTACAAAAATACCCACCCAGTATATGTCACAGGATTGTTATAAGGTTGAGGTACTATGTATTAAAACACTTCATAAAGTGCTAAGTACTATGCAAGAGTAAGGCTTTATGGATGTTTGTTATACAGGAGACCAGAATGTCATGGCAGCTTGTCCAGTAGGAATGGGACCTCGTCCTTGAATGTTGATATCAATTAGCAAAAGATCTCACGGATTATAAAGTCCCAGTGTTTTTCAAAAATTGTTGCACATCAGGAACAGGGCTAGGGAGAAGCAATTGATATCCCTGTTTCTACCATATCTTATTTATTACATGGTTATGCCCATTTGGAGTTCTATTGGATAATCTTCAATAGAATTATTTGTTCTAGAAAAACCTGTGTGTCCCAGGGTGCTGCCTGATGTGCCATTATCGGAAACTTCTATTTTAGGAGACAATGGCATTTTTTAAAACACACCCGAAGCTGGGAATATATCTTTGCAATTTAAATTCTCAAGGAGAATGAAACATAGGTACACAGACCCAAATCAATAGTCATCTTTCTTCCATTAGAGAACTTTTAGAGTCTTTTATAGGATTCCATTTCTTATTATTAGCCCACTCCTCAAGTTACTTTTGGTCTGACTTGGTATTTGTCAAACTGCAGATCATGACCTGTTGGTAGCCTATGAAATAAATTTAATGGTCATAGGCAGTATTTTAAAAATGAAATAGAAGAAAGAGAAAGCATCCACATGTATTGTATATAGTACAGGTACTGCTTTAAGAAGCTTTTGCCCCAGCCATAAACACATGTACTTGTCTACTGGGTCACAGTAGAAAATATTTTTCTTAATGTAGGTCACTAGTGAAAAAAGTTTGCAACACACTGGTCTATTGAATTCAGAAAAAAAGCTAGTGTCTTTATGCTTTTATAAGCTGGACTTATTCAAGTCTTAGCTTGATTTCAGGATGAGGAGGTGCTACCCAGATTTGATGCAGGCTGTGCTTGCTTCAATTTAAGTATTTCCTAAAAGGTTTCTAAAAGCTACATTTCATAGAGAAGGGGGTGAATGTAGAACCAGCACTACCCAGCAGCTGTTCACTAAAAGAACCCCCTGAGCTGATGGCTCCTCTAAGACAGTTGAGGGATTTTCAAAGCAATCGCTAAAAATAGGACTTCTTCCATAGCACATATGGGGGATGCACCACGTGCTGGGCTCTTGCTTTACATGTTTATCTATTTACTAAACACTTACATAGCGCTTACAATGTGCCAAGCCCTATTCTCAGTGCTTTACATGCATTAATTCATGTATCCAATGAGGCAGGTACTATTGCTAGTACCATTATAAAGAAGAAGAAATTAAAACATGGAGTAGATGGAACAACGAGAGAATGTTCTTCAATAATACGTTCTTCTGCTTTGGTGCTTCTCCACAGTTCCCATCGCTAATAAGGGTGTTTTACCATCAATTCTAGTTCAATGTCCATCCCCAGCTCAAGGAGGTGTGTGTGTGTGTGTGTGTGTGTGTGTGTGTGTGTGTGTGTGAGAGAGAGACAGAGACCAGGGAGAAAGTGTGTGTTCAACACATATGCATTCATGGGCGGGAGTGGTGGGAAAAACTACTTGTGAGAATCCTGCCAACACAATCTTAGAAGAAAGCCAATTTGTAGTAGAATGCCAAAAAGGAGTGGCTTCCTACACTTACCCTGGCTCCCTGTACCCCTTTTTTTATATTCCAGTTATAATAATAACAATAAAACAATGGGACATAATCACCCAAGTATACCCACGAGTATCAGGGTAAGGTTGGAAAGAAATCTTCTGCCATGGGACTAAACTTTTGAAATAATTGGGCTGGAGAGTAGAAAGGAAAGTGAAAAGGCAATTTGGAGAGAGAGGGCTCATATGCTTACAAGATATATATTTTTTTGAGACAGTCTCACTCCGTCACCCAGGCTAGAGAGTAACGGCAGCGATCTCAGCTCCCGGCAACCTCTGCCTCCTGGGTTCAAGCAATTCTCCTGCCTCAGCCTCCTGAGTAGCTGGGACTACAGGCGTGTGCCACAATACCTGGCTAACTTTTGTATTTTTAATAAGAACAGTGTTTCACCATGTTGGCCAGGCTGGTCTCGAACTCATGACTTCAAGTGATCCACCAGCCTCAGCCTCCCAAAATGCTGGGATTACAGGCATGAACCACTGTGTCCAGACTGCTTACTAGAATTTTATGAGGCCATGTTACAAGCAAGGCGGGTGGAAGAACAAAGCCTTATGATTTGGTCACAAAGGGCTCCCAAGGTTTGTGAAGACATTTAAGCATGTTCCACCATCAGAAAACAAAGAAGACAGAAGATAAAATCACCATAGGACTAACGGGAGGAAGAAATTATGGTGAAAAGAGTGACAATTAGGTTTATCAGTGTTTATAAGATGGATATTATCTATTTTTTGCATGTGAAAGTCTTACATAGTGACTTCCAGAAAAGGCACCAATGTACCTAGGCATCGTTTGCAAATACATTTTTAAGAGAAGAAGAAAAACCTCAGGTGCAAAAGGACTGAATTTTTTCCTTGGATCAGAGTAGATTATAGTGATATTTTGATCCTATGGGAAAATAAAAGATGACAGAACACCCAGAGCCCCCCAATTCCAGTAAATAAGTTAGTAAAAGTTGGTCATTGTTTCCATATGTTCTTTCCTGCCTATCATGGAATTTTAAAATATGACAAGTTAGACCTCAATCCTGTGTATGAGAAGGACTGTGAGGGGCTGAGGCCCTGTGATAACTATCACTCCTGCATAGTATGATCAGCCGGCTGTATTTCAAGAAAGCTTTGTAAGTGACCCTGGCTGGCAGTCATTTATTCTTTTTCTGACTCCCTTTATATTTGCTTGTTTCACTTATGATTTGTTTTTTACCCACTATTTATTTGTTATCAATTTTTATCATCCTTATTAGGGGGAAAGCTCCTTGATGGCAGGGACTATATTATTTGCTTCACAGTATCTGTAGCAGAGAATTATGTCCTATACACATTAAACCTTCAATAACGGTTTATTGATTGGCTAAAATGCAAAACTTCACAAAGTTTCAGACAAGAAGACTTTGTGAACCCCTGGAGCTACCACTTCCATTGCTTTCTGGGATTTTATATTATTTTTAAAGCTTTCTGAGAATTTATTTGAATTTCATCTCAGTCTTTGGGGATATTGGCAGGAAACCACCTTCCTACAACTCCAATCAAGAGTTACCACAGATAATTTAAACATATGTGGAAAATGGTTGTCTCGAACACATAATTCACGCTCTACTATGTAACCATCCTTTATGTTCAAAACACAGGTGGAGATGATGGACCTCTCAAAGGCGGTCTGCCTGTTTCTTTGCAAGTGCCATGCACAGCTTTCCTGGCATTCAGACCTACCTCTCAGGGGTGTGATTATCAGAGGCTACCAGGTCCACAGGCTGCCATAGGCACGGTAGGAAACACAGGTTGTCTACCCAGCTCCTATGCTTAGGTAATGAATAAAGACATAGATCCAATGGTCCTAAGAGGTGTGACATTTCCATACAAGTTACCCATCTGTATTTAAGATAGTGCAGGCTGAAGGCGAACATCAGTATAGACTGTGCAAACTACTTTGTTACTTACAGGTAACAAGGTAAATTAGGAGATAGTGCAGAGAAATGTCATCTGTTCCCCATTTAGTACTTCTTCATACGTAATGTTCTAGTATGAAATGTCAGCGTTAGCTTCTACAGGTTATCTGTGTGTGGGTAATTTATGAAGTTATCCAGTTTATAAAGAAGAAGTGGGTTCCGGAGCCCACTCGCCCTCCCCCACCTGTGGTTTTGTTGCTAAAATCACCAGAATAATGGTGTTAACAGAGTGATGGAGAAGAAAGGAAGAGGGTAAAAGAGAAGAGCTCAAAACTGCATGCACAGTTAGGATCCTAGACACCCTCTTCCACACATGCAATCTTCATGTGGCTTGTAAGAATCTTTAAGAATATCCCACATTCATTCCTTCTCGGGCAGCATGGATCAGCTTCTAGTTCTGCCATTTTTCTTCCTTTGGATTTTGTTGAGAACAGCCTGAGACCTAGTGTGCCAGATGCCAGACCTGTGCTTTCCTCACTAAGTGCAGGAGTTAACAAAGCTCTCTGTGACTTCACGAACCTTAAAGCCGTCCTCCTGCCCCTTCTAGCCCCAGGCTTTTTACTGTGTGGCTCACTTGCTTATTATTCTTTTGCATAGTTCTTGATGCAAGGTTGGTTCATTTGTTCTTTCATTCATTCAACAATTATGTTTTTTTGAGCATCTGTTTTGTAAGCATCACTGTACTAGATCCTGGTGATTTAAAAGTAAACAAAATACATTTTAAGCTCTTAAGATTCACCCAGGAAGACAAAGACATAAGTAAATAATGTAAGCATTATCTTAGTAGTTGCTATGAGAATAGATAGAAGAGGCATTTAACGTAGTCTGGGGAGGAGGTAGTCAGGGAAGGATTCCAGGGGAAGTGATGCTTGGGCAGTGGAAGATGATTAAGAGTTAGCTTGGGAATTGGTAAGAAGAAGCAAAAGGGAGAGGAGGAAGGAGGGAATACCCAAAAGCTTCTGCAAAAGCTTAGAATGGAAGAAAAGCACAGGCAATCTGGGGAATTGCAAGTAGTTGAATATGGCAGGAGCATCATGTGTAAGATAGGAGAGCTAGATATAAACTAGTAATGAAGGGCATTTGAAGTCATATCAAGGAGCTTGGACTTTATCCTGAGGGCCATAGGGAGCCAGTACAGGGTTTTAAGTGGGGGACTGACGAATCTGATTTGCATTTTATAAGAATCTCTCTAATTGTAGTGTGGGGAGCAGATTGGAACCAGACAAGAGAATGCTAGACGGCCACTGCAGTAATCCAGAGGAGAATCTTGAGGGCCTGGCCCAAGGGGGATAGTGAGAGATGGCAAAAAAAAAAAAAAAAAAAAATGGTGAGATGCACCAGGCTCTCTGGTGCTGATTGGATGTGTGATGCAAGGCAGGGCAGCCAAGGATGACCCCTGGGTTCTGACGAGGGCCTCCTGCCAGCTCCCCTGTATGCTGAGAGACTGAAACATGATGCAGCTATCAGGTAAAATTCTGCCTTTCCTTTTCCTCTCATTACTATATTAATAATTTTAAATGTTATTTGTTTTCATTTGTTCTTCAGACTGGTTAAATCCTTGACTGTGGTGTTCTTTCTAACTTCGGAAGCTAATAATCGCACAAAAAGGTGAGACTAGGAGAAAAGTTTGAAAAGAGTACTATTAATTTTTCTGGGGTGGGGGAAACCTATGCCATATGCAGAAAGTTTCCAATTAGGTTAATGTACCTTAAACTGTATTAGTAATTAAGTGCTTTGGGTATTAAAATACCTAATCTAGCTTCAGGCTGTTTTTAATAAATCCTTTGACATTTTCCTAACTGAGGGGGAGAGATAGAGCAGAGGAGGCCTCGCCTGGGATTATAGAGTTTTTGGCTCTATTCCCTAGCTTTCAGCAGCTTACTGCGTGACCTTGGTAACACTGCTTTAGGTCCCTAGCCTCTAGTTGCCCTATCTGTGAAATGGCAAAAATAAGAAGATGGCAACATGACTGATGATAAAAATAAGTTCCCCTACACAGAACTCAGTAAAACAGTTGATTTTTAGAGTTTTTTGTTTTTTAAAAAAATTCTATTTAGAGACATTAACCTGTAAGTTAACAGAATATCTTCTATTTCTGGCATACACACACACACACACACACACACACACACACATTTATATTCACATGACTATATACATAGGCTTATTTATTTATTTGTTGGAACATAGGCCATGCAGGATAGACCTCTGGCAACTCTACCAAACTATCAAAACCCAAGATTCTTCCGTAGCTCCAATCCGATAGCCTTTGCTTATTGCCAGATAGTGGTTGTTCCTTCAAGCATCACACACACTGGGCAGGAAGAAAGTTAGAAGGGTTGGTGCCAGCCTCATGTCTCCCATTTGTCAGAAAGGAGGCCACTTTCACAGAAGCAGTACCATCTCTGCATGAGACCCTCATGGACAGAGCTGCACCCCACTGGTAGAACCAGAGAAGGCTGGAAATACGTTGTGGAACTTTTCCTGTTTCCACGGTGAAAGGGGCAAGAAAGAAAGGGGCTGGGGAGGGTGCCAAGTGAGAAAATCAACAGCAGCTGAGGCACCTGCTAAACAGGGCACCATCCAGAAGTGGGAGAGTGAATCATTTTTCTAGAAGCAAAGCACTGAAGGTTAGACTGGAGCCGGAAGTTTGGGAGGACAGCCTTCATTTGGGAGTTTGCTTGAATTTTGGTGGAAGCTTTGGGTAATTATTCTGGTTCAAATTTGTGAAAATTTGGACCACCCCAAAAGATGAATTAGAAGGAAATTTTATTTCTTTATCTAGAAGGTAGACCTGACTTTGATTAAAAGGCCCATGCTTGAAGGGGCAGGAGAGAGAGATGTATCTACAAAAATGGAAGAGCCAATTCTTAAAGAAGCCTACTTTACCTGTGTCCCTTCAGACTCAGATATTTCGGGGTGTAAAGCAAAGAAGCTAAGCCCAGGAAAAAAAAAATCAAATGACATATTTGTATGCGACCCTTGAAATAATTACTGACCCAGCATTTTGAGAAACAGAAATATGAGGTCAATACAATGAAATGTGTCCCCAGTTCCCATATTGGGTGATCCCTCCAAGGTACCTTGCTCTTTCACAGCTTCCCTAGAGAGATGGTTCCTCTGCTTAAGATGAAACAGTAGGGAGTGTGCCTGTGTGCTTTCTCCATCAAATTTGAATAAGGTCTCAATTTTCCTTTTCAGATGATCATTTAACAAGGTTTATTGTTCAGGCTTATGTGCTTCAGGCAGCCTATTAGGATGCTAGGGAAAACTGTCCATTTATTATTTTTTAAGCCTGAAAACAAAACATGTAGAATTGTAGTTTCTATTCTTGGAGAGGAGGAATGGCTCCCAGGTCTGACCACCCACTCCCCTCATTTCTTAGACTCTGATCCCCCACACTGGGGAGCTTGCACTGGGCTGCCCTGGGAAGGCTCTCAAACTCCAGGCTACCTTTCCTGTGAGCCTGCATCATTACGTAAGTCTCTGTCGTCACTAGGACTCAAAGAAAAAAAATCTGTTTTAAAAAGTCAGCTTCCTTAGCAAGATTGTCACTTCCCCTTTTCTCAGATGAATTGTTTTCCTAGAGAGGGGAGTGTGTGTGTTTTCAAATGTTCCAATCTGACTCAGGATGCCAGCTAGATTCAGCAGAGAAGGGGTGGAGCCTGTAACTCACACAGGAGAGGAAGGCAGGAGCGCTCGGCAGAGCTCAGTGAGGAGAAGCAGACTCCTTAGCTGGTATAAGTGAACAGGCAACTCAATTTCAAGGACACAGGAGAATCACCAGGAAGGCTCCAACTACAGAGCGAGGCCTTGTCTGTGTATTTTTTGCATGCATCTGTGCCACTACTAATCTGTCTGCTTGCAGTGCAATAGCCCAGTTCCTCTATTAGATTGAGAGCATCCAGAAGAGAAGCAAACACACAGTATCAGGACATGTTTGTGAAAAACAGAGTAAGTAAAATTAAGGTTAATAAGCTCTGAATATATTTTTACATCACACTGCTAGCACTTGCTCCAATGACTCAAACCTATATATTTCATACTCTGAAAATCCGTCAAAGAGACCCCGGGATGCCCCCTCACGAAGTTCACGTGTCAATTGTCCAAGAGCTTCATCAACTCATGTCAACACATTAGAAGCCCATAGCATCATGGTCGTCGAAACTTTTCCCTTTAAGGAGAAAAGTTCTGGTTTTATCCTTCTTCAGTTCCTCCCAGAGATGAATCTCCAGAAGCAAGGGTAGAGAAGAAATTCTAAAGAGATTCTAATTGTGTATAAAAAATAGTATCGAATACTCATTACCCTGCCCCTCAAGACTTCTCAGATCAGAGTTGGGGAAGAAGGATGAACTAGGGGCATGATTCAGAGTCGTTGGGAGAGGGTGAGGCTTTCTTTTTCCTTCTTTTTTTTTTTTTTTTTTTTTTTTTTGAGATGGAGTTTCACTCTTGTTGCCCAGGCTGGAGTGCAGTGGTGCAATCTCAGCTCACTGTAACCTCCTCCTTCTGGGTTCAAACGATTCTCTTGCCTCAGCCTTCCGTGGAGCTGGAATTACAGGCATCTGCCCCCATGCCCAGCTAACTTTTTGTATTTTTAGTAGAGATGGAGTTTCACCAGGTTGGCCAGGCTGGTCTCGAACCCCTGACCTCAGGTAATCCACCCGCCTCAGCCTCCCAAAGCGCTGGGATTACAGGCGTGAGTCACTGCGCCTGGCCAGGTTTCTTATAAAATGAGTTGGTACATTTAACTTTGAGTCCTACTTAAACATCTTCATGTGGTTATAGAAAACATCATGGTCTAAGGGTCTGAGCTGCAGCAATTTTGAAAACCGTCTCAGGTTTGGAAAACAGCCTCTCTGGATTTATGGTTGGGGTAAATTGGCATCCTGCCTGTTGTGAATTTTAAAGGAATTTTTTCTTTTTAGGATTTTTCCAGTTTTCCTCAAACATGATAATATTGTCTGGGGGATTCCTGACTCATAACCAAACTGTATGTCCTCTAATATAGTTACAATCTAAGTTAAATGAATATTTATTGGCCTGACATATACCCATTTTAAGGTGGGAAAACTGAGGACTGATATAAAAATTTCTATTCAAGTCATTGGCCAGAATTTAAAAGGGGAGCTCATTTAGCAAGGTTTATTATTCATGCTTATGTGCCTGAGGCAGCCTATTAGGACGCTAGGGAAAACTGTCTGTTTATTATTTTTTATCCTAGGTGTTCGGTACTTCTTGAATGAGAAACACCCTTCAGGAAGATGAAATTTACTATTGATGTCTTCTTGCTGAACTATGGCTTGATCACACTGACTACTCCTGTGGTCCCTCTTGGTCGTCTTTGCAACTTTGGGTCCCACGAGAGCCTGCTGATTTCTGATTTCACTGCTGTCTGCATGACTGGATGGGCTATTCACCCAGTCTCTGGGGTTTGAGGCACTAGACATTAGCTTTGAGGTGAAGAGTTGTGAGGATAAACTTTCTTTAGGGAAGGACACGAAAATCATATTTTGGGGCAGTTCACAGGCTGCTTTTCCTGGTAATCATAGCTCCCTCTGCTGCCCAGTCAGGGGCAAGAGAGGCCAAAGGAACTGAAATGAGACAAAGTAAAACTGACTTTGATGGAGTCAAGTCATCTCCACGAGCCAGTAACTGAAGACAACTCATCTTAGCTCTAGAGTCTAGGACCCTAAGCATGCCCAGGAAAAGAATTGGCAAATGTGAGAAAAGGCAATGAATAATTTAGGAAGACAGTGTTAGGATGTTGCGGGTAGGGGAGTACAAGACAGGGGATTGACATTTTTTTTTATTGCATTTTAGGTTTTTGGGGTACATGTGAAGAACATGCAAGATTGTTGCATAGGTACACACATGGCCGTGTGATTTGCTGCCTTCCTCCCCATCACCTATATCTGGCATTTCTCCCCATGCTATCTCTCCCCAACTCCCCATCCCCCACTGTCCCTCCCCGATTTCCCCCCAACAGACCCCAGTGTGTGATGCTCCCCTCCCTGTGTCCATGTGTTCTCATTGTTCAACATCCACCTATGAGTGAGAACATGCGGTGTTTGATTTTCTGTTCCTGTGTCAGTTTGCTGAGAATGATGGTTTCCAGCTTCATCCATGTCCCTACAAAGGACACGAACTCATTGTTTTTTAGGGCTGCGTAGTATTCCATGGTGTATATGTGCCACATTTTCCCTGTCCAGTGTATTGTCAATGGGCATTTGGGTTGGTTCCAGGTCTTTGCTATTGTAAACAGTGCTGCAATGAACATTCGTGTGCATGTGTCCTTACAGTAGAATGACTTATAATCCTTTGGATATATACCCAGTAACGGGATTGCTGGGTCAAATGGAATTTCTATTTCTAGGTCCTTGAGGAATCGCCACACTGTCTTCCACAATGGTTGAACTCATTTACACTCTCACCAACAGTGTAAAAGTGTTCCTACTTCTCCACATCCTCTCCAGCATCTGTTGTCTCCCGATTTTTTAATGATCGCCATTCTAACTGGTGTGAGATGGTATCTCAATGTAGTTTTGATTTGCATTTCTTTAATGACCAGTGATGATGAGCATTTTTTCAAATGTTTTTTGGCCTCATGTATGTCTTCTTTTGTAAAATGTCTATTCATATCTTTGACATTTTTAAATGGTATTACCAAACTGTTGGTTAAAATCAAATATACAAATAGAAGAAAATTTTGAATTCACACACAAATGCAATTAACCAG
>CAUYLG010011319.1:0-66432 GCA_963573385.1 Cacajao melanocephalus | reverse complement strand
ATTTCATTGAGTTCATCTTCGACCTCTGATATCCTTTCTTCTGCTTGGTCAATTTGGCTGTTGAAACTTGTACATGCTTTGCGAAGTTCTCGTGTTGTGTTTTTCAGCTCCATCAATTCATTTATATTCCTCTCTAAGTTGTCCATTCTCGTTAGCATTTCGTTAAATCTTCTTCCAAGGTTCTTAGTTTCTTTGCATTGGGTTAGTACATGTTCTTTTAGCTCACAGAAGTTTCTTATTATCCACCTTCTGAAACTGATTCTGTCAGTTCATCGCACTCATTCTCCGTCAGGCCTTGTTCTCTTGCTGATGAGGAGCTGCGATCCCCTGTAGGAGGAGAGGCATTCTGATTTCGGGTGTTCTCAGCCTTTATGCACTGGTTTCTTCCCATTTTTGTGGATTTATCCACCTGTCATCTTTGTAATTGCTGAGTGAACGTCCGGCTTGTTGGTGATGAAGTTTTTTCCGTTTCTTAGTTTTCCTTCGGCGGACGCCCTTTCCCCACAGAGCTAGGCCTTCCCGGGTTCAGCTGTGCTTACTGTGAAACTCTCAGTCCTCAGCGCTTCCAATTGCTGTTCTCCTTGTGGTGATGGGACCAGCTGAGCCCAACTCAAGGGGCACCCAGTCGCATATACTCCACACTGAGAAGTGCTGCGCCGCGCCGGGGTGCAGGCAAAACAGCTGCGCCGGCCAAAAGAGTCGCGCTGGCGACCCTTGTGGCTCCTCCACCGGGAATTTCCCAGTTTGTGTTCCACAGAAATTCGTCTGAAATTGCGGCGTCCACTCGCTCTCTGTGCTTTCACTGGGAGCTACAATCCTGAGCTGTTGTTAATTGGCCATCTTGGATCTCTCCCTCCACTCTCTCTTGACTTCTATAAAGCTTTGTGTACTTGCCTCAATTTCTTTAATCTTTTATTCACTCTTCAAATGACTTCAAGGTGACTTCCCACCAATCCAGTAAACCCCATGTGGTGAAATCAAGTGAACATATTTGAGTCCTCATCTTCCTCGCCCTCTCAGCAACACTTGACACTATTGACCACCCCCTTTTAATTTCTCCTCTTCTTCTTCTTAAAACCCCCTGGCTTTCTCAACATGACAGTCTGCTTGTCTCCTTTTGTCTCTCTCTTTCTCAGTCTCCTTTGTTGGCTCATCCTCTAACTTATCTCTAAATGTTGGAGTTCCTTAGGCTATGTCCTGATCTCTTTCCCTTCCCACGCTCTGGTCTTTCAATAAACAAACTCTTCCACACCCATGGCATTAATTACCCTCCATACGCTTATGACTTTCAAATTTACATCTCTAACCCAGACCTCTTTCTTGAACTTCAGACTTACACATATAGCCACCAATTCAACCTGTCCACTTGGAGGTTTTGCAGGCACTCCAAACTCAGTAGGTTCAAAATTCCCATTGTTCTCAACCTGAGAGAACAGCACCTCTATCCATGCAGTTAGCTAAATTAGAAACTGGGGAGTTATTATTGACCCATCTGTCTCTCTCTTACCATGGTATCCAATTGGCCATCCTTCTGACTCTACCTCCCAAATATATCTCTCAATTTTGACTTCTGTCCATCTCTACTGCCACGCAAGTTATCACCTGTCTACCACTATAGCAGACTCATCATCTGTATCTGCTTGATGCCTCCAATACATTTCTACACTTCAGGCAGAGTGCTCTTTGAAAATTTATTCATTAAAAAGTATTTATTGAACCTTTACTATGTCCAGGCACTTGGTAGTTGTTAGTGATACAAATGTAACCAAGACATGCATGTTCCTAATCTCCTGGAACTCTATACAGTTCTATGATCGGGAGACCTAACTTATTTGGGATGGAGAGAGTTTCTTTGAGGAAATAATTTTTTATCTGAGATCTGAAAGAATGAGCAGGAATCAACTAGGCAAAAAGGGAGGGGCAGTGGAGGGGAAAGAACATTTTAGGCAGAAGAAATATCATGTGCAAAGGTTCAGAATTAAGAAGAACCAAGGTATGAGAAGCAAGGTATGAGGCTAGGCACAGCCAGGGCCTGAGGAGTCATAACTCTAACTGGGAAGTACTCAGGGTTTCTAGTAACCCCTCAAACAGCCTGCCAAAATAGATGAGTGAGTGGAGGTATGAGCATTTTTCTGAGGAGAGAGTACATAGCTTTCATCGGGGTCTGTGACACTTTCCCTCTCCTGAAAATGTAGAGAACCATATCTGGGGTATGAAAGTCCATTTTTGGACTTTTCCTAAAAGCAACGGATGCTGTTGGAAGGTATGAAGCCAAAAAGTGACACAGCCAGATTGTAAAATCCATGGGGCAGGAAATTTTATCTCTTTTGTTCACTGATTTGTCCCAAACACGTAGAAGAGTGCCATGCATACAGCTGACACTCAATAAATAACTGCTGAATGAATTGCTATTTTGGCATTACATTGTATTGCATTATATTGTAATTGTATACTTAATTTCTCTCCTTTATAAGGCTCAATTCTAGGAAACCAACTATGTCTCATTGATCTTTGTATTACTAGAGATATGATTTTAGTGCCTTGCTCATGGCCTGGCTTAAAATCAGTTTAATTTATTCTTTCATTCATTCAGCCAATAATTAAAGAGCATCTACCAGATGCCAGGAACTGAGAATACAAAGATGATTAAAATATTGGGGCTGGGCATGGTGGCTCATGCCTCTAATCCCAGCACTTTGGGAGGCTGAGGCATGCAGATTACCTAAGATCAGGAGTTTGAGACCAACCTGTCCAATATGGTAAAATGCTGTCCCTACTAAAAATACAAAAAGTAGCTGGGCATGGTGGTAGGTGCCTGTAATCCAAGCTACTTGGGAGGCTGAAGCACAAGAATTGCTTGAACCTGAGAGATGGAGATTGTAGTGAGCGGAGATTGTCGTGAGCCGAGATTGTGCCGCTATACTCCAGCCTGGGCGACAAAGTGAGACTCCATCTCAAAAAGAAAAAAAATGGCACTAACCTCAAGGAGTTTATACTCTGGATGGGAATACTAGTAAGTAGGCCTGATAATACTACATAGTAAATGCTACAAAGAGAATAAGAGCAGAACACAGGCCTGGGGTATCAGGGAAGCCCAGCAGGCAGAAGAAACTCTGGAGCTGCCCCTGGCCAAATGAAGAAGGGAGGAAGAAAGCATGGGAGTGCGCGTTAAACGCAAAGTCCAGAGCGGGGCAAGCGGGGCCCATTAGAACTGCAAGTGGTTAAGTGTAAGGGAAGATGAAGCTGCAGAAATAGGCCACAGCCATAAAGCACCTGGACTTTATTCTGAGGTCCATGGGAAGTTATTAATGGATGATTGATGAAGCAGAAGAGCGATGTGGTCAAATCTGCATATAAGACTGTGGTCCAGAGTAGAGAATGGATTAGAGAAGCAGTCACAGTGGGAGTAGGAGTGATTGGGAGAGATGATGTTTGCCTGCACTGAAGAAGTAATGGGAATAGATGATGATGGATGGATTTGAGAGCCAGTAAGGAGGTAGGACCAAAAGGAATTAGTGATTAATTAGATGCTAACAAGAGAATGATGGAGTAGTCATGGATAATTCTCTGGTTTTTAGCTTGGACATCTTGGGTGAGTGAGAACGAAGATTGAGGACAGGCTTAGAGAAGCAGAGGATGAATTCCAATTTGGGCAGACTGCACTTGAGTTTTCTCTGGAATACCCATGTGGAGATTTTTAGTCGGCAGTTGGATTCACACATGGATCTGAAGTTCAGAAGGAAGATCTAGGCTGTAAACATAAATGTGGGGGTCTTTGCTTATGGATGGTAATTGATTCCTAGAAGTGGATGAGATCACTCAGGGAAGGTGTGGAGAATAAGGAGAAAGACAGCCAAAGACAGAACTCTGGGAGAACATTCAAGTAACAAGCAATTTTTAAGGGAGTGAATAAAGGAATAAGTGATTATTTAGAAGAAGGAATCCCTTCTAGAGCTTCCCAAATACTGCTACCAAATCAGCTGGCTATCCTATTTGTGCTTAAGGCAAAGCCTGCTTTTTGGCTTCTCAAATGGAGAATATGTTACTAAACCAAAGATGGAAAATAGGGCAACATCATATACAGAAAGCATATCTTCTGGGCTTTTTTCAGATATGTATGTGGATACTCTACTCCTGAGGCTCTATTGGTAAACAGATCATAGCAGCCTCTTGTTAGTCTGCATCAAGAAACACTTAATAATTAAAACAAAGAAAAAAGAAATACTTCAAACAGTGTATGTTTAAAATATAATATGAAATGTATTAGAAGTCATTTGATGATCATCTGATGTTGTTCAGATCATCCAGATAATCTTTCTAGCCTGCCTGATTACTGGCCCTTTGCTTGGCTGTTGGTTTTGGTGCCAAGTATACAAACTCAGCCAGTTGGAATACACCTGAAAAAATGTTTCTCAAATATTCCTTTCTGTGGATAAATTTGTTGGTTTATGTAGTTTGTATAGATTATTTGTCTATGCTAAGAAGTATCCCCTAACTGATAACATACTTGTTTTTCAGCCCACTAATATTCTATAAACTATTGAGAGTTCTCAGGCTTCACTATTACCTTGAGATATTGAAGATACTGAAAATACCTTCATTATTGAAGATATTTTGACTCACTGCAATAAAATTACAGTTCAGCAACTTGTAATTAAACTTTGATTTATTTGAACAATGGAAGAAAAAGAGAACAAAACTACTAAACCATCAGGTCAACTGGTCATTTAAGAATTTGTACACTCATCTTCTCTTCTTTCATGTGTACCTACATTTGATAGAAGTGAGGATACTTTGGTTTAAATGGAAAGTGTGCCAAAGCAACATTTCTAGACAAGTTAACTTTTACCAGATACTTTTCCTAGAGTCAAACCATAACAAATGCATCTCCTAGATAACAACTTAGTTTTTGTGCTTTAAGTTTTTATGTTGGTATTTCCTTTCCTTTAGAACAGGCCATTTGAAATTTTTACATGTATAAGCAAATGAGTTATTTGATGGGCTGCTCTATTTATTTTCCCAGAGTTTTATATAGCTTCTGTCTTAGTATAAGCCAAAGGGAATTTGTGGTTTCTGAGATGAAAAATTCAACTGCTTTCTAAAACTGAAGGATGAATTAGTGCTTAAATTAGCCATTTGATACCCAGTCTTTGTTTCTAATGGTACTTAAATGTTTTATTGGCACTTCCACTATTTTGTTATAACAACATATCAATTAAATAACAACATGCCTCTCCTAGAAAAGACAAAAAGGATAATTTTGGAACCTCTACTATATATTCTCACAAGTCTTGCTTTAAAAAAATATATATCTTGTTACATTTTCCTTCCAAAGAAAAAACATAGGACATGGAAAAACCTTTCCTCCCATCTAGTGGCTGGAAAATATATAAATGTCCTCTATGTGTTTCTTGGAATTCCAGGCATTAGGGATTGTTTGGCAGATTATATCTAATTGTTCACTCAGTTAAGCAAAAATAAGTTATAAAATCTTTAGCAAAGCCAAACTCAATGGCAAAATATATATATCTGTAATGATTCACTAACCAACTTCCCTTTCATCAATAACATAATCCTCAGTAGAAAGATTATGGTTCTTCTTAATTCGTTAGTCTGAACATACCATAGAAAAGACAAGGCAGTATGTCTCTGCTATCTGAAACTGGGACTTAAATTACATTTGCCTCTAAAGCAACCAGTGTCCCAGATCTCTCCTGAACCTTAATTGCTCCTTGTTGGCCCCACACGTTGACAAGCCTTCTCTCAAGAACTGGATGTGTTGAATTCACTGGAGAGAGCCAAGAAACTGTCCCAGAAACTGGCTGCCTCCAAGGGAACCTTAGCTCCTGAAATTTGGAATACCAGACTCTGATACTGGCAGCAAGGCCTCTGTGCAGGGCCAAACCAGCCCACAGGAAAGCAGGTTTGGATCCGTTATGCAGCTTGAGGGATTAATGCTTGGTCTACCTGTCTTATATATGTCTTGCGCAGATGTCAAAATCTCTGTTGAATTGTGCCTCTCTCTGGTGATTCTCACAGATTCAAAGAATGAATTTTGTGTGCAGTCAGCAAAGTTCTGAGTGCTCCAGGAAGAAGAGGAAGGTCAGTGAACCAGAGAAGTTCTTCATCCCTAACAGAAAATGAAAGCTAGATAATTCTTGCTATATTTATTTTAAAATAAGTTTATTTTGTAAAAACATGCATGAATTGTCTTAGCAGGAAAGTAAATTCCTGTTTCCAAAACCTTTTTCTAAGTTTTTTGCTCAACTTTTTTTTGTCAGTTTACTAAGTGCTAAATTGCTGGTCAGATAGGACATGAGTTCACTTTGCCACAAGGAAACAAGGACAATAGAGCTGCCTTGGGATAGCATTACTTCAAAGCTGGGTTAGAGATGAAGAACCTTTTATATTATATTTGTAAAAGAACCACAGTAGTTATTTTGGAAAGAAGCTGTTTTCTCAAAGGAAAGAAGGATTTTTTTTTTTCATAATTAAACTCTTCAGGTATTTAGACTCCTATGAAATGTTTTAACTTGTTGTAACCTGTGTACTGGAATCCCTCTCTAGCTGTATTAAAAATTCCCACAGAGTTGCATAGGATGTGTGTGGAGGTGCTTATCCAGGTGTGATTTATGTGTTAACCTCAGTCACAAGGTTGATCAGCTAATTGTGGGACCAAAATGTGCTTTCCCTCAACTCTGGCCTCAGGCCCTGTTCTGTTAGACAATCCAAAATAGGGAACATGCTGCAATTCAGGAGCCTGGCACTCTTCTTAAGACCTATATTAAATATTTCCCAACAATCACTTCAGTTTATCAGTCTGTAACCTGCAAATGATGCTATTAGTTCCTTCCTTATTCTGGAAGAATTTTGATAGACTTAATTAATGATTAGTATGAAATGAACAATAAGTGATTTAAAGTGTTATTTCTATTATTTATATAATATTAGATTTAGTAACTTATAAAGTGAGGTTTAGTAATTTAATTTAAATGGATGAGACCAATAAGTTAAATGTTAAGTGTGTGACTTATGGTTAAATAAAATAAAAATACAAGTTTTTTTTTTTTGCTCATCTTATTTCACACAGAAAGGAAAAATTTCTTTGCTTACATCAGTGTTTCTTCAAACGTAAACTGTAGTGAGATCATCAATACCTGGAGTGCTTGTTAAAATACGGATTACTAGGCCTGCCTCATTTCTACTAAATCCAACTCTCAGGTTCAGGCACTGTGGAAAGCTTTCCAGGTTCTAACACACACACACACACATACGCAAAATGGAGAACCAGCAACCTCTGACCCAGACTAAGGTGAATCTCTGTAGGAAAATCCCAGGGAGCCTGCCTGTTCAGCACTGCCCCTTGCCAGACTCTCAGCCATTCCTGACTATCTAGGGCAGGCTACCAAACTGGGGCCTTAAATTGGGCTGTAGCACTGTGGCCTGCCGGCGAGAAGGAACATTTCCCCTTCTTTTAGTGTAGTAAGTGGACTCATGAAAGCCTGCTCTGCCCTTGAAAGGAGGGGAATGGTATTGGATTTATTATATCCTTGATAGAATTGTAGACTAAGTCACTATAATTTCTTTTAAGAGAATCACGTAAAGAGATTAGCTGTCTAGAAGAGGAATTGGGTTTGTATCTCTCCAGAGAGAAGATGTAAGAGCAAACTGGTAAAGGCTACAGGAGATCAATTTGGCTCAGTATAAAGAGGAGCTGTTTTTTTTTTTTTTTTTTTTTGGAGACGGGGTCTCACTCTGTTGCCCAGGCTGGAGTGCAATGGCATGATCTCAGCTCACTGCAATCTTGACCTCCCAGGTTCAAGTGATCCTCCCACCCCAGCCTCTGGACTAGCTGGGACTACAAGCGTGTGCCACCACTCCTGGCTAATTTTTGTATCTTTTGTAAAGATGGGGTTTCACCATATTGCCCAGGCTGGTCTTGAACTCCTGACTTCAAGTAATCGACCCACCTCAGCCTCCCAAAGTGCTAGAATTACAGGCATGAATCACCACACCCAGCCCAGGAGGAGCTTTTTAACTCTACAGTTGTCAGTTGTCAACATTTTGAAATGGGCTACCTTGTGAGTTAGTGAGCTTGTCTTCACTGTGCAAGTGTTTAATCACAGAGGAGCTTCACAAAAACTCTATAAAAGACTCTCAAAGCAAATTAGCAGTACTGAGTAATTAGTCAATCTGGATTTCAAAAGGAACTATTTTGCTTCAAGGGGAATTGAGCTTATAATTTGTATTTGTGATTGTCATAACTTAGCCTAAGGTTGACAGATCCTTTAAGTCAAAGTCTCAAATTTGAATCTGTCTATAAAATTTCTTTTTGTTTTTTTCTTGAGATGGAGTCTCACTCTGTCACCCAGGCTGGAATGCAGTGGCATGATCTCGGCTCACTGCAACCTCTGCCTCCTGGGTTCAAGCGATTCTCCTGCCTCAGCCTCCTGAGTATCTGGGATTACCAGTGCCTGCCACTGCACTTGGCTAATTTTTGTAGTTTTTAGTAGAGATGAGGTTTCACCATCTTGGCCAGGCAGGTCTTGAACTCCTGACCTCGTGATCTACCTGCCTCGGCCTCCCAAAGTGCTAGGATCACAGGCATGAGCCTCCAAGCCCAGCCAAAAATTTCGGTAGTGATTTTGTCATCTCTATTAACACCTCTTTCCCCAACAGAACAGGCTTTATCACTGCCAGTAGGTGGACTGTGTGTTTTTGAGGCAGTGTGTATGCAAGGCAACAGAGAAGTTTCTGGGCCTGTGCCCTTGGCTGGGCACACAGGGAAGGAGATCTGTTATCAAGAGAATCTGAGAACCATGAAAATGTGAACTATCTGATTTTACACAGCGGAGTTCAAATATGCAACCAGCTATCAATATTGGAGTGTATTCAGTTCTATCTACTGAATGATTTATTAGAAGGAAAGAAATCTTTTCTCTAGACTATTCATTTTGGTCCTTAATTGTAACGGTATGAATAAGCATCAGTGCATCAAGGAGCTGACACTTCAGTAAAAAGAATGAAAACAGGCCCCACACTGGGATGCCTGAGCTGTACTAGGCCCTTCCCTCACCCTGACTGTGCTTGGTTCATCAGTGTGATCACAAAGATTAGATGATGATAGTTGGAAACTGAGACATTATTAAATAAAAAGTTACGCAGGGGAAATTTGAATTTGGCTGTTTGGGGTTTTTCTGTCTTTACAGAAATTTGGTCTAGCTGGAAAGACATGGGTTAGGCTCATGATTGCCTCCGGCCTTTGAAGCCAGGCACCGAAACCACACCTTCATTTCCCCTCTTGCAGGTCCCTCTGCTGTCTGGGTTCTTTCATTCTCCAGCTCACCTCTGCCAGGAAGAGGCTGGAAATGTTCATCAGTGTCAAAGTTGCATTCACATAAGTTCAGAGTTGTGTGTGTATTCTTAAAATTCTACTAACCATTGGAGCCAGTTTTAATGTATCTTAAAAGTGTTAATTTATGGTTTCAAACCCAACAGTATTGGATATTCAGGGACTTCCACAGAATCTTATAATAAAAATAATTCTCGGTTATAATCATCATCATTTAGAAAGAGGTCCCAAATAATAAAATGAAACTGAACACACTATGCTTTTAAGAGTTAAGTCCGCCTGTAATCCCAGCACTTTGGGAGGCTGAGGCTGGCGGATCACGAGGTCAAGAGATCGAGACCATCCTGGCCAACATGGTGAAACCCCGTCTCTACTAAAAAATACAAAAATTAGGTGGGCATGGTGGCATGTGCCTGTAGTCCCAGCTACTCAGGAGGCTGAGGCAGGAGAATTGCTTGAACCCAGGAGGCGGAGATTGCAGTGAGCCGAGATTGCGCCACTGCACTCCAGCCTGGTGCCTGGTGACAAAGCATGACTCTGTCTCAAAAAAAAAAAAAAAGAGTTAAGTCAAGGTCTGCTACAATGTATGATCCCAGATTCTATACAAGTGAGAAAATGCCCAAATGTATCCTCTTTAGACATTTTTAGTTTGTTTAAAGGAAAACAAAAAGTAATATTTTCAGTGTGACTGTATGATTTGTGTACTAAGGTCCTGGCTGAGACTTGATATATAATTTCCAGTTTTGATAGAGGAGGAGGACATCATTGTCTTGGTTAAAAAGAAAAAACTTTTTTTAATGGGCCCTTGGGTTATCCACTGGTAAAGTCAAATTCCTATTTAGAAATGCCAGACTTGAAGTCCTAAGGAGCTAATCTGCTCATATAATATCCCTTTGGGTGCACAACATCTCTGCAAATAGACTTTCACCTTCCGGGAGGAGCAAATTCAGTCTTATAGTAGGTGGTGGCTCACAGGTACCAATGGCTATGTGAAGGGCTGTGGTAAACTGTTCCCTGCAACCTGGCTGGAAGTTGCACATGAGATTTGCTCAATAGAGGACGTTGAGAAAGGGATTGACTAGTGTGTCTGGTAATAGGCTGATTTACTCAGCTTCAGGGCATTTTCCTGTGTTATAATTCCATCATGTTATCCCAGAGCCTTTAGTAGTAAAGTCTCATTACACTTTTTTATTTTGAGATGGTCTCACTCTGTCACCCAGGCTGGAGTATAGTGGCGTGATCATGGCTTACTACAGCCTTGACCTCCCAGGCTCAAGTGATCCTCCCATCTCAGCCTCCCAAGTAAACTGCCCTGCACATGTATAGTCACTACTCAACAGATGTTCATCATGATTGCTGCTTTTTAACTCTTAGCATGTGCACTTCGTCTCAAGGAGCTTAGGATTCCTTCTTTTCTTTTCTTGTTTCTTTCGTTTCCTTTCCTTTCCTTTTTTCTTTTTTTGACAAGGTTTCACTCTATCACCCAGGCTGGAGGGCAGTGGAACAATCTTGGCTCATTACAGCTTCAACTTCCCAGGCTCAAGCAATCCTCCCACCTCAGCTTCCTCCTAAGTAGCTGGGACTACAGGCATGTGCTGCTACGCCAGGCTAATTTTTTTTTTTTTGTAGAGATGGGGTTTTGCCACGTTGCCCAGGCTGGTCTTGAACTCCTGGGCTCAAGCTATCTGCCCACCAAAAGTGCTGGGATTACAGGTGTGAGCCACCACACCTGGGCTTAGGAGCTTGGGATTTCTATGCTGCATTTTGCCTACCCAGGGCTCCTACATCAACATCCTGTCCAAGCCTAGGGCCAGCACTTGAGCCAGGCTTCCAATTGCCTTTGTTCTCAGAATCCTCCCCACTCCTTTCCCTAAATTGAAACTCCCTTTCCTTCAAGATAGTTTAACGGGAGAGAAGCATCAGATAAAGCTTAATATGCTGCCCTCCCACATTTGCATTTTAAAACAGAAGCTTATTAATAAGAAAAATGAATCTCACCTAGGGCTTGTGGTATGAGAGCAGACTGAATAAGCAAAGAAGAAGGAAGTTTAAGGGGAACTTTGTAGCTGTCTTTAAATTTATGAAAGGCTGTCATAAAATGCAGGGAACCACAGACACATCAGACACATTCTGGGCTGTTCCAAAGCACAGAACATAAACCCAAAGGGAGGACATCCCAGAGATGCAGATTTTGCCTCAACATATTAAAGAATTTTTCCCCCATGCTCTAGCAAATTGCCTTGCACGTGGAAGGCAATCAACATGTCATTGTTTTTGTTAGCAATTAGAACTGTCAGATGGTGACTGCTTCTGGCTATAATGAGTTCCTTATCACTAGAAGTGTTCAAGAGTAGTTGTCCAAGATGTTGTCCATTTGGATAAGAATTGAACTAACTGAATAATCTCTTCCAGCTATAAAACTCAGTGACATTTCTATAAATAGTTGAATTTCAACAGAGATTTTAGAGCAAAGGAACATTTTATCAATACTTTTTCCAAAAGGCAGGAAAGTAGTTAAAATTGAGGGTTCTGGAGTTAGACATTATCTGGGTTCAAACCCTGGTCATCCTACTTACTAGCTGTGTGACTCTGAGGAAGTTACTTGCTATCTCTGTACATCAATTTGCTTATCTGTGAAATGGGGGCAATACTAGTGTCTTTCTCACAGAGTTATTGTGAGAACTCAATCAGTTAATACAGGAAAAGCATTTAGAAGAATAGCTGGCACATAGAAAGCTAATGTTCAATAAACATTAGTTATGAGGTATCATCTGATACCCTTGCCACTTCTACAGCTTTTTACGTCTTTTCAGTATGTGGAAGGAGGTCCTTTGTAGCATAATTGACCCTGACCTTGTTTTTCTTCCTGAATCAGATACCAGCCATGGCCACTGTGATTAACCAGTGGACTTTCTATCTCCTAAAAGCAAGCTTTAAAGCTAAACAAGCAGACAGGGCTGGTGACGTGCAGTTTATGAAGGATCTGCCAATGAAACACAATCATGGCTGCGGACACCCTAACCCTGCTATGCGCCTGGCAAGTGATAGATAACCAGTAAATATCTGTTGAATGAGCTGAGTGCAGTGGTGTGTGTCTGTTATTCCAGCTACTCAAGAGGCTGAGGTGGGAGGATCGCTTGAGCCCAAGAGTTTGAGACCAGCCTGGGTAACACAGCAAGGCTACATCTCTAAAAAATAAACAAATAAATAAAAATAAAATATTTCTAGAATGAATAGATTAACTTTGTTAGGGTTTCATTTTTCCCAACATTTTATTTATTTGTTTTTGATTAGGTAATAAATTCACATGATTTAAAATTCAAAAGGAACAAAAGGATATATAAAGAAAAGCCTCCCTCCCACCCAGTCCCTCAGCCATCCAGTTCCCTTCCCCCTAGGTAGCTAACATAACCAGTTTCTCATATGTCTTTCCAGAGCTATTTTAGGCATAAATAAGTAAACATACTTGCTTACGCACATTTATTTCTTTCCCTCCTTTTTAAACAAATGGCTCATATACTGTTCTAGGCATGATTATTGAAGTAGCCTCAGAAATGGGGAGTGAGTCTGGGCACGCCAAGGAGGAATTAAAGAAAGAGCTCAGGGACAGAAAAATCAACCAGGACACTATTGCATTAATACAGATGTAAGGTGATTAGAGCCTGGACTAGTATATTAAATGGGATAATCAGGGAAAGAATTGTTTAAATGTTTTTTAGCTTACACTAGAGTAACCACTGTAATGATCAACAGATAGAGTATTTCTGTCACCCCAGAAGTTCCCTTGTGTCCCTTTGCAGCCAGCCTACCCTCCCCAGGCCCAGGCACCCACTCCTCTGCTTTGACAGAGTTTTTCAGCTTTTGTGTTACAGGCCTCCATGCCCGTGGTGGGACCTCCACTCAGTGGAGTTAATCACAGTATCAGTCAATGTCGATGGCACTTACTCCAGGCCAGACACTCCACTAAGCACCTACATGTGCTTATTCATCGAATTCTCTTTGTCAATTGAAGCAGGTACTGCTTTTATCTCAATTTTGGATAATATAAGATACAGAGAAGTTAAATCACTTGCTGAAGGTCACACAGTTAGTACATAGCAAAGCCAGAATTTTGAACCCAGAGAAATCTGCTTCCAGAGACCATATGTAAAAATAATATAAGAAAATATTCAGACCCCAACAAAAAGACTTCACTGCTATTCATCAAGATTCAAAGGGAAGACCAATCCTTAGTAGACTGATATAGAAGGAACTTGTCCAGAAGCCTTCAAGTATGCTTTTTTTTTTCGAGTGTGCTTTTAACTTGTCGGTTAAAAGAAAGCCAGTAGCCTTTCTTCATAGGCATTAGCCAGTGAGCAGAGTTCCACTTTATTCCCCTGCCTTCAATGTGCACACCCCTATGATGTGTTCTTCTAAGAAATTATAACATTTAGAACTATCTCTTTAACATAAAGAGCTGGTGTGGTCAGGGCATTACTGAGAATGACAACTATCTCTGCCTATCTGTGGGTCCCAGCATATGCATGTCATTCTGAAACCACAAGGAATGCGGTTAAATCCTCTGGTCACATCTCTCAACAAAGATTTATCTGTTTCACTGTTGTCTCCAAAGAGCTTTTTTCCTGGACTAAGATGTTAATTCACAGTGATGTCTACTAATGGGTCTTCCCTAAAGAGGAGCCTATTAAAGGAATTAATTACATTACATGTTCAGAAACTTCCCAGCATAATGAAATGACTCCCTAGCTGAAATAGTATGAGAAGGAAACCATTGAACTAAATCATAATGGAGACAAGTTTCTATAAAGTGAAATGCAAGTTTGCTAATATAACTGTAGACTATGAGAAACAAGAGAGTGAAAATGCTAATAATGAAACCACTTTTTACTCACTGATGGAGTTTTAATAGATATAGATCATCTTTTTCCAAAGATTTCAAGTTATTCATTATTACCTTCTATTTGAGGCCTAAGTTTGCCGCTGACTAACATTGCCAATTAACCTTAAAATGCAATTTTAATGTTTTATGTTTTTTGTTAAATAAGAAAGTAGTTATCCTGAGTCAACATAGAATAAAACAAAATGGACTTAGGTTGCATTCGATGACATTTGAATTCCAGAGGAGGTGGTAGAATGGTCTATTCTGGAAATCTAGGTTGGTTTCGACACAGTGCTGCCTAAAGCTTGGGGAGTAGATTAGATGACTTTCTGCTCTCTTATTCATCTGTATGGTCCATTTTCACACTGTGCAAATCTACAGAAATGAGAATAGCAGAAGAAAAAGATAATAGCAGGTGAATTGTGGTGTTAGGGATTGTGCTGGCAACTGGTTTCTAGGTAGATTGGGGACAGTGGTGCAGGGCAGGGTAACATGGAATATTCATTAGAGTCAAAGTCTGGATTGTAGTCTCCATCTTGGTTCTCCCTTTATTTCTGGACAAGTCTCTTAGTTCTCTATTCCTCTGTTTCTTTAGTTGCAAAATGTGGATGGTGAATCTGTCTTTCCACCTAGGGTTTTTAACAACCAGGAGGTAGAAGCAGTGGGTTATGACCGTCTACTCTAAATCTGGCACAGTACCTGGGATCCCTCTGCCTGGGCTCTGGGATAGTTTGGAGGCGGAATGGAGGGTTGGTTCCCTTGAGGGACCAACCCATTCATCAACAGTGGTTCTAGAGAGATCCTGATCCCAGGAACCAGGAGAGCCTAGCCCAGTTCTCTGGCCCCTCCTCCAGGCATTTGGGTTACTGTTGAGCAAAAGCGAGCTTTATCAGAACCTAGTCTATGCTTAACTGAAACTTGGGCTTTAGTCAGAAACAACTCAGCCTTCATAATGAGGCTCACAGGGAAGTTGTTTTTATTAATGATTATAGCATATAAAGCAATCATTTGCATGGTATGACTCTTTCACAGATTATGGTGATAATACACTGTGTAGAGAGGCAGAAAAGTTTGCAAGATAATAAAACACCTTTCAATATCTTGCTATTGCTTAGATTTCAAGTGCTTCTTAAAATGGATAAGCTAAATAAACTCTTACATAGTTCTAGCTATAAGTCATAGTCTAACAGTTCTGATGGAAACTGTTAAACCAATTCTGTAACCAAAAAGATAAACAGCTTAAAACTGCCAGGTATCAGTATTATTGTAATATTCCCTTTATCAAAAACCTATAACTGAAATTTATAGGTAAGAGTTTACAGTAAGTAGCAGGTACCTGGAAACTTGTCAGTTAAGATTTCCCTTTATAGAAGAACCTCTGCTGTAAGCTTTTCAGCTCTCTAAAGCCAGTAAAATTTAAAAAAAAAAAAAAAAAAAAAAACTTTCACAATTAGTTTCTAAGGAAATTATGTAAAGGTCATGATACTAAGAGAAAAGCTTTAAATTGTCGTTTCCAGTAGGACATAAGCCTCCTAAGAAAAAAACAACCTTGTGTGTTTTTCTTTTGGGGGGAGACATATATAAATAACAATCAAAAATCTTTTTCTTGATTTAATTTTAAAGGAGATAGTTAACTGAATCACTTTAAAATGACTTCCTGCTGCTCCCCCAACCTCCTCAAAATTGAGAATACAACAAATATTTGCATAGGTTTATTATTCACATGTAATCATGAATAATTCACTTTGTACGGACAGCTGGGTAAACAAGAGATTTGGAGTTTCCTTTTTCTAGAATATTTTTCCATTGGCTTAAAGGAAACAGTATCAATGATGATTTTATATGATTTTCAGTGCCATCTTGTCTTCTCTTCCCTGGGTAGGAGACCCCTCCTCCCTTCTGTTCTTTTTTTTTTTTTCCGGTTTACTTATTTCTGTTAGTTTTTGGTTTACACCTCACCAACATAACATTTTTTATTACAAAATGAAAAAATAGCTCAATCATTCAGTTTTTTTAGTCTGCAAGACAACATAAAGTGTATGTTTCTCACTTTCCACAATATTAGAGTTTTTTTAAAACTGTGGGTTTGCTTTTGTGTGAAGCCCCTCTTACCGATGGAAAAAGATCCTTCAGAACTCATTCTGCCTCATCATTACCACCTTCATCTTTTCCTATCAGTCATTAACAATTTCCCAATTATTTGACTGTCTGCCACAAAGCTGGTTCTCATTTCCCTCTGCTCCTCCCAGGCCTACGTGAGGAAGTGGAGCACGTATCACTGAACACAGGTTTACCCAAGGCATTTCCACTCCTGGGCAAGGGGGCCTAATTTACTAAAGGTCAAGGATCCTTCCAGTTCTGTGAATGTCATTAATCAAACTGTGATAGTATAACCTGTGGTTTAGGAGACAATAAGGCTTGCCATAATTCATCTATGACCAAATGAGGGTTTGAGGGTCAGGGAAAGAGGGGGTCATAGTATATCTTTGGGAAATCCCTGCTATTTGTCGTGGCCTGGCAAATAAGAGTTTTCACCACCCACCAAATGTCAAGCATCCACCCTGACTATTGAGGACAAACATTGGCTTTGGGATGTATGTGTCCTCTATTCAGCAACACATATAATAAAATATGAATGTCATAGAATGGCAAGTAGCATTCTAGAGAAAATTACCATAATTTGACTAAAAATTAATGTTTTCTTCATTTAACATTTAGGGCTTACTATGTGCTAGATGTGTTCTAAGCACTTCATACATATTAACTGTTTAATTCCCGTAACAACCCTTTGAGATAGGTACAATCCTTATCCCCATTTTATAGATATGGAAACTGAGGCACAGAGAAATTAAGTAATTGGTTTAATGTCACCACAGGAAGTGGTCAAGCGAGGATTTGAAACAGGCAGTCTGACTCCAAAGTCTGTGCTTTTAACCACCATGCTTTGCTATGAGTATAGTACTTGTTTATGGTAAAAGGTATGGCAAAATAAGAAAAGCACAAAGAAGAAAAAAATTACCCATAGTCCCACCCTCTTCTTTAGTATATTTCCTTTGTGTGTGCCTGTATTTTTTTTTTGTTTTTTTCAGTTAACTATACTTTGTAAATATTGTGCCATAGAAGATACTGATTTGATTGAACATTCAGATCATTTTCTTAGTCTGCTGTGATAAGTACTGGCCTAGCTAAGTTTGGAAGCACTTATGATTGGTGGAATGGAGTGGGGTAGGGGAGCTGCTGATTTAGCAGATGGCTTATTTCCCCAAGCCAAAGAGCTGCCCTGAAAATGGACCAAATATAATTTCTTTTAAGCAACCTGAAAAAAGTGTTACAGCCTAGAAACATACCGTGACTCTTCCCTTCAAAGCATTTCATTTACGTTCACTTTATAATGTTCAGTTTTCTTAGGGGCAAGGTAGCAGGGGCAGTGGGGGCGGCAGCAGGGAGTGGGTGTGAGTCTTAATGCAAAGAGAAATGTAGGCTAGTCAACAGGAAACCCAAAGTGCTTGATACAGCACAGTGACCTCTAATTGTACCCTGGCATGGCTGCTTTCTCTTTCTTTGATAGTGGTTGCAAAAATATAATAAATATAATAATATATATTTGAAAAAAACATTTATCTGGTAAACAAAACTGTTGTTATATGCCAAGACAGTAAGCATCTCTGAAGCCAAGGCAGTAGTGGTCATTGCTCTGGCCAGCTACAGCTTTTGGCCAAGTCACATGCCATCCTGTCAACAGCCAAAGAGGTAAACAGCATAGATATGTGCTGACCTAACCTCAAAAACTCTCGGGAGCACAAGGAAATTGGCTTGAAAAGACTTTCTCTTTTTTTCCTCCTTATTAATTGAATTTCTGTCTCTAATTAAAGAGGCAGAAACAGAAAACAATATTCAAAAGGGAAAGTCAAAGAATAATCCCCGTCTCTGGGAAAAAGAAAAAAATCATTGAATCATTAGAAACGTGGCTGCATTGATCCCACTCTGTCCCTGAGCTGTTTACCCATTTCCAGGTGAGGAAGTGAAGAGGAGGACCAAGGGCCAACATTTTCAAAGGGCCCTCTCTGGGAATTACTTTCATATGTACATAAATTTCCACAATAAGTATCTTCTGAAGTTTGTATGCAACTGAATTGTTCTTTCAAGCTTCTTATCCAATGTTCTAACTTGAGTTGTGCTACCAGAAAATCAGGTGTAGCTTAATTGCTAAGTCAAAGTTGGCTTCTTTTGAAAATCAAAACTCACTAACTTGAGCCCCTAAATTCACCCCACCTCATTTTTTCCTTTAAAATGCCTTTTTTCCTACTTCCTACAGTCACTGGTCTTAGGTCCCCTTATAGCCATTGCAGGCAGCTGCCATTCGGAATTTTAAAAATGAAATTTGGGCCGGGTGTGGTGGCTCATGCTTGTAATCCCAGGACTTTGGGAGGCCAAGGAGGGCAGATTGCTTGAGCCCTGGAGTTTGAGACCAGCCTGGGCAACATGGTAAAACCCTGTCTCTACAAAAAAATACAAAAATTAGCCTGTAGTCCCAGCTACTCAACTGGGAGGATCACTTGAGTCCAGGAGGTCGATGCTGCAGTGAGCTGTGATCATGCCTGAGTGACACAGCAAGACCCTGCCTCAAAAAGAAAGGTTTTTTTCTTTACCCCTAAAACTAAGGTCAGATCTCTTTCTGTTTCCAGTGTTTTGAAAACTAGTTCTAACTCTTTCTATCTAAGTCTTCGCTTCTAGTTTTCGGGGAATGACAAGGCATTGGGACAAGAAACTAATAAGCCCTTCCAACCAACAACTTATTAGCTGTTGAAGGTTACCACTTCATCCAAATTCCAAAGAGACTCCTTCAAGGGAAGATTTGGGGAGCAGTGAAGTACTAAAGACCAGACTAACAATCTTTCTCCAGAGAAGGCTTCAGTAGGTAGTAACTAGAACTCAGGCTAATATATTATATTAAAACTCACCATTACAGAGGACTTACAAAGGGTTTCTAATGCATATAATCACATTGAAGTTTCATCATTATCTCCTGGGGGTGGGGAATGGGTGAGTAGCAACTATTGTACACAGCCTGTGTTGGCTGCCCCAGATCTCACAGTTTATGGAGGACCTGCTCTGACTGCACCTGTACCATGTACATGGCACCTGTATCATGGCCTTGCTCCCTCCTTGCCTTGAGTCTTCCTCACTCCTTGCCCAGCTCTGCTATAGTGCCTTATACTGCAGTCAAAAGCTTCTTTCTCCAAGACATACTGATCAGTTAGCTTAAGCTGTAAACGTTTGGTTTTGGTGTCCCTCTACCCAAAGAGGAGTCTTCAGGGCTCCTCTCCTGACACCCTGCTTCTTGCTGTTCCTGCCCTCTCACGCCATGCCTCCCATTTCCCAGGATGCCCTGAGGCCACACCCCACTGAGGCCTGCTGTCTTGGAAAACCACTCATGACTAGAGCTTGCATCTTTTCTCCCACAATTAAACTCACTTGCCCTACATCTCCTCTCTCTAAGTCCTACTAGGAGTCCAATTTGTGCTAAGAGACTACTAGCTGGCAATGGTATACTATTCTAATACCACAGTCCCCTCAGGACCACTTATTAGCCATGTGGGCTTGGGTGAGCAATTCAGTGCCCTCTGAGATTCACCTGTGAAATGGGGATAATAATTCTTTACAAGTGAGGACCAAGTGAAATCATTTGGAATGATATATATATATATATATATATATATATATATATATATATATCACCCGAATTCCTTCTCTTCCCTCAACCCTCCCTTTCTCTCCTAAAGTAATTTCAGGGCACCATCTTCTGCTGCCTGGATTACTGCAGCAGCCTCTGGACCACAAAATTTTCCCTGCAGTTCAAGGACATTTCATTTCCCATCTTGCAGATGGTAAGACACATTTACAAATCAGCTGGCTTCTGAATGTGGCTTCTGGACATTCAATCCCCCCAACTACTTTCATCTTACAACTTCAGCCACTACACCCGGCACAGTTATCTCTTGCAGTTACCACTGTCATACCACCTTTGCCTGTCGATGGCACTATGAAGTCCCCATTGACACCTGTTCATACCTCTCAGCCTAACCCCTGCTAAGGAGGTGACGGGGCAGCGTGCTCCAGTAATGTTGAAGCACTCTTCTCATGGAGGCTCACCCAAGAGGGAAAGAAAAGCAGAAGGAAATGAGGGAAGGAAGGTGGAGGCTAGAAAGACACTTTGGAAACTGTGAAAGTAGCCCTGAGCTCACATGAAGTGCAAGCCAGCAAAAGTGTTGAGATTGGAAACTTTAATGTGGCCTTTTTGAGAGAACAGCTGTAGCACTGCAATTTCCTAGAAATCTGGATGGACGCATTTGAAGACAGGGAAGCATTGAATGGAAATAACTAGAAAAGAGGCTTCCTCCTGAGCTCTGAATGTCCTATCATAGAGGAGTTACACGAATGAGCAAAGCTAACAGCAGACTGAAAACCCACGTTATACATTTAACGTGATAGCTGGGAACCCAGATTCTATTCTTAGTCAAAAAAAAAAAAAAAAAAAAAAAGCAGAGGAACATGCATGAATTGCTATGAGCAAGAAAGGCCAGCAAGGAAAGAGAGAAAAACAAGGGAGGAGAGGCCAGTGCCAGCTTTCAGGACTGACATTACGATGATTTTTCTTTCCCTGCTCTGAGAAGTTGATCTGGTGGTCCTAAGTTCCTGGCGTTGGGCAATTTCCCAAAAGTTTGGGGAAGTTACTCATGAAGAAGAAGCCAACTCCAGACAGTTCGTCGGGAAATGAGGAGAGTCAGTGCCTGGGTGGTTTTCATACTAATCCAGGATTTATTAAAGCTCAGAAAGCAAGCAGCAGAGAAGGTTTTTATAATGAGACATTTTGCAAATAGAGTCATCAGCATTTTTTGATAGAAAAGAAAGTTTCTCTCTGATACTTTCTGAAGGAGGTGGCTGGCTTGGGAGGCTGGGAAGAGGAGGGGGCTCCTTCTGTGAGTGCTGTGACATGTGGGGGACTCCAGCAGTGGGAGACTCTTTCCTTTCTGAGTTCTCTCCCCTCCAGGGTACAAAGTTTTTATTTGTAGTTGGGAGGAATTAAACTCAATGATCTAATAGAGCTAACTTTTTCCTCTCAATGTGGTATGATGTGGCATCAGTAGCTCTGCCAGATACTGATGCTACCAAGGGAACTTCAGTGCAGGTGGACTTCACGTTATTACATTGACTTCTTCTTCCAAAGTTACATAGAAAATACATCGTTTTAAATCTTCACAAGTAGTTAAAGAAGCCCTACTTGAAATCTTTCATAAAACTAAATATGCATCCGAAAGGTGAGTAAACACTTCCAAAAATGTTTTGCTTGTAGCTCTGAATTTTGATTGGTCTCCTTTGCTGCTGGAACATACATCCTGAATGTTCAGGATGTATAAATGTTATGGTTTAGATTAATCATCTGTCCATACCCACCTTGATTTTCCAGAATGTTCTATCAAACAGATTCGTTTCCCTTCATGTAAAAAAAAAAATCCAATAATTCTTCAGTTTCTTTGGGACTTTATAATTTTTTACTTAAAAAAAATTGTGATTTCCAAACACACTAGACGACCACATCATCTAGCCCTTGAACACAACATTAGCCGAAGTTTGAATGAGGAGCTAGGCCCAGAGCATAAGTTGATGCTGATTGTCAGTGGTCAACTCAATATGCATACCTTCTTGGGAATGGGTTTTGTGCAAGGCACTGGCTGGGTATGATGAAAGGAGGGCCTGAGCCGTTCAGATGGCCCATTCGATGCAGCAGCAACAAGCCCTGAAGAGGAATATGGTTAACAAATACCAACAGGTTACCACATACCTCAGAGCAGAGAGAGAGGTCTGGCATGGTGAGGGAAAGCTTCAAGGAGGGAGTGACTTTTGAGCTAGCTCTTGAGGGAAGGTCAGGGTTTGTATACATAGAATCAGGCAGGAAGAGCATCTCCTACTAGGAGGGAAAGAGGAGTGACGGCTCAGAGGTGTGAGGATTGAAGGGGGTTTGGTGACAGAAAATGGACCAGTGTGGCAGGAGTTCCAGAAAGGAAGTTCTGGAAAAGTTTCAGAACAAAGTTTGAATTCAGGGTTTGCAAACACTTATGCGAAAACAATGATTGCTAAGAAGAGTCAAGCATGGGTGCACTAAGAACTAATCACTTCCTGTTTTTTATAAGGTTTATTAGACTGGTAAACTAGAGGATGTTGGCCAAGAGATTCTTGTGATTGGCTGGAATTTGGTCTTTTTCTAATGTAAAGTTTCTATGGTTCTGTGTAAGAGCGGAACTCAACTATATTGAGTTCCATTATGCCACTCGTTGCAGCAAGGCATCTGACATAGGCTGTGTGATATTCTTGGTAAAGCTGTGGTCTGTGTAAATCAGCATTCATCCCCAGAGATGATAAATCAATGGCAGGATAGAGGATGGCTCCCGTACTATAACAGGTCTTGATGTTTGGCCCATTTCATTTTTCCATCTTCATTTCTATTTGCCAATGACATAAGGAAACACACGGACACACAGGATACATTATCAGAGTTCCAGATATTATGAAACTGGAAGAGATAAATAAATGTATTAATTGATGTATCAAAAAAGATCTTTTGGGGCTAGAATGATAGAGAAAAACAAGCAGATGAAATACAATAGTTATAAATACAAAATACTGTATCTAGGGTCGAAAAATCAACTTCTCGGAAAGCAGGTGGAGAAATATGTCTTAACCACAGTTGATGTGAAAAGAGACCGAGGCCTTTTAGTTTACCACAATATGGCCCTAACAGTGTAATGCGGCTTGGCAAAAAAAAGGCGATATTTAGTAAACATATTGTGTCACTCTGTTCTTCAGTTCAACAAGTCCTTATTTAGTCCCCTAATATGTGTCAGGCACAAGGTTGGGCAGTGAATACTCCCTGGGAACAAGACAGAAAGAGTCCCTCCCACACACAGCCTGTAGTTTAGTAGAGGAGAGAAACAACACCAGAAAAAGTAAACACATAATCATTAAACCTTGTGACAGGGGTCTGGAGGGACACAAATAAAAGTGGGGCAGGGTCAGGAGGGACCTGCATTTCATGAAGTGGTCAGGGCAGGCCTTTCTGAGGAAGTGGTGTTTGAGCTGAGGCCAATATGAAGAGGAAGGAGAGGCAGAGAGGCAGGACAGTGAGTGTATTGGCCCAGAGTCTGGAAGGAAGGAGCTTGATGTGTTTTTGGAACTGAAAGACCAATAAGGCTGGCCCCCACTGTGACTGCCAATGTCCACCATTCTCCTGTTCTTCAATAGCGATGGGGCTTCTGACACATGGCTGCCTGGCTGTACTATATTTCCCAGCTTCCTTTGCAGTTGAACATGGCCATGGGACTGAGTTCTCATGAGTGGAATGCTAATAAAAGATCTTTAATGACAGCTGGGGCCCTTAAGAGGTGGGTGAAACCACATGGCATAGCAGATCCCCAATCAGAAGGGGCCTGGGTCACTGAATGACTGCAGAGAATAGAGCCACTTGCCGGCCTGGATCACTCATGTCTCTCATCATCACTCACCACTTAAGATGGTTACTTGAGAGAAGAAAGACTCTATATTCTTTAAGCCACTGGAGTATTGTCACATCTCTTACCTAACCTATTACAGAAACAAAGGAGATACTAGTGCCACCAATCAGTCCACATTTAGAGCGTTGCATTTAGTTCAAAGGGTCACGTTTTTAAAAGAGACATTGACCACTTGAAGCATGTCTAGGGAAAGGTAACAACAACATTTAGGAGTCTGAAAACCGAGTCAATGAAAAATCTGTTAAAGATATTACAGTTGTTTAGTCTGGAAAAGAGATTTCTCCAGGGTGACATGATAGCTGTCTTCAAACATTGAGTAAGAGGAATGAAACTGAATTGGGGTAGCTCAATGGGACCTATGGCTGGTTGGGATTTGTGATGAAGCAGATTCTCATTCAATATAGGGAAGAAGTGTCTAACAATGAGGGATGATTAGAAAAAGGCCAGATTGCTTTGAGCATCAGAGGCTTCTCCCTATCACTGCATCCAGAGACTGGCTACCCACTTGTGAGGAGACGTTGCAGGGGTGATCTGATATCATGGTGGCAAAGCTAGTGAATTCTAGGGTTTCATGTAGGAGAGGTGATAAATCATGCAGGTGAAGCCAGGTCACAAGGAGAATTGACTGTCTATTTGGAGTGTATCCTGGAGCCAAGTAGCATCTTGAAGGTTTCTGAGCAGAGTAGCAACATGATCAAAGCAATCTGCTAGGAACATTGCTTTGGCCAACATGGGGTGGAAAAAGCCCTGATTTTTTTTTTTTTTTTTTTTTTGAGATGGAGTTTAGCTCTTGTTGACCAGGCTGGAGTGCAATGGCGCGATATCAGCTCATCGCAGCCTCCACCCCCCAGGTTCAAGCGATTCTCCTGCCTCAGCCTCCTGAGTAGCTGGGATTATAGGCACATGCCATCACGCCTGGCTAATTTTGTATTTTTAGTAGAGATGGGGTTTCTCCATGTTGGTCAGGCTAGTCTCGAACTCCTGACCTCAGGTGATCCATCCACCTCAGCCTCCCAAAGTGCTGGGATTACAGGCGTGAGCCACCGCACCTGGCAAAAGTCCTGATTTTTATAGCCCGTATTGGTCATTGGGTGCTTGTATTTCCTGAACCAGTAGCAATTAAGAAAACCAAGAGTAAACAACATTGATTTTCTTTACTTTATTCTTGAGATAATCCAAAAAATATTTATGAGCTAGCATTTCTTTGAACAATTTATCTCCCAAGATGAATGATCCTTTCATTTCAAGGAACTAAAAGTACTTGACACCCTAGTCTCATTCAGGCTTGTCTCATATCTGAACTATTATGTCAGGGGCAAGACTGTCACACCTCCTCTCTCAGATAAGGACTCACAAAGAGGAGAAGTGAGTTGTTCAAGGTCACAGTGAGTCAATGGCAGGGCAGGCTCTTTGAGGTCTCCCAGCTCTCAGGCCCATACACTGCCTTATACCCATGAAAAGGGTACCTCAACTAGGAATGTCCCCCACATGCCAGAAAAACCAATGTGAATGAACATCCTTTCTGAAGGTAGAAATTACCTGAGATATTTAAGGCTTAACCAATCGCATTTTTTAGATGAGGAAACAGGTTTAGTGAGATCAAATGGGCAAAGGCCTACCTGAGACTTGAACCCAGGCCTTGGGTTCCTTGTACTACATCTTACCCTTCTATCTATCCATAAAACGGTAGACCCAGAAACACCCCACACGATTGCCTGGAACCAACTAGGCTATCATCATCAGCTCCACTGTCTGGAAATATAAAGGCTCATATTGGCTTTGGCCACCAAAGAGAGGAAACATTCTGCAATCCTTAAAAACTCACGGCCGAGGGGGGTGGGGAGAACTGTTTGAGCCTTGTACTTACAAAGTCAAAAGGGAAAACATGTGTTTCACATTTGTCTTGGGATGGGAAAGAAAAACTTTTCCTTTCACTTAATCTTGGTTTAAACAAACAGAGAGACTGCCCTTTCTGTAAACTCACCGAATGTCAAATATTGTTCACTTGCATGGCATCGGCTTACTAAGCCACTACAGAGCCACTTTCCTCACGTAATCCCCTCAATCAGAAGGCACTTCAGCTTGAAGAGGGTCAACTGAAATAATACACATTTCCTCCAATGATTGGATGAGAGTCAGCTGATGGAATCAGGTTTCCAAACCTATAACCCCTGGTTTCAGCCGGAGACTTGAGGCAATATAGCTTCAGTCATGACTCAGGATTTTGTGAGTGAAAGCGAGCACGTCAAGTGATGTAACAAAATTCCCCCATTCCTCCAACCCACTGCCGCCTCCTCCCTGGGGAATTCAGTCGGAGAGCATTGTGTTGGGGGTGGGGGAGAGACGGAGGTGTCATGTCACTGGGTGCTGAGCTGCCGGGCACACCTCGTATCACCATTGCAGTGGCCAGCGTCATCACCATTGCAGGGGCCAGCCTCAGTGCTTGACAAAGGAAGTACCTAGTTACAATTACCTTCCTGTTGGCCAGCAGCTCAGATAATTGCTTTGCAATGTGTGTGAGAACCTCATAAATTAAACCAAGAAACAGAGGGGCCAGGTCTCAGCTGAAGGGAAGTGTCAAGTGGAGGAGGCAGTGATGCAAGTCTACCTTTGAAGTCACTTTGTTTGTGAAAAGTCTGCTGTGCTCTCTTAAGGAAACTCCACTGGAATGAGGTTTCTGTGCATGTGGGGTTTAGGGCTATTGTTTTTGGCTCTGACTTTCACCTCAAGCCCTAGCTAGGACATGCATAAATCCCATAACAACAGCCTGACATGAAATTGCTCACCCTCTCATTGCATCAGGGGACTTTTACTCAGGTGGATTTTGAATGCCTCATTGTTTAATAGGACAGGAAGTTTACTCTCAATGTAAATGAGGAATCCTTCTTCTCCCTGCCTTACCTCCTTGGAAGATTGTTACAGAGGCCTGCCTTGTTGGCCCTAGTCTAGCTTCTGGTCTAGCTCCTTCCATAAAAGCAGCTGCAGCCCAGCAGCAGCTGCCCAGTTTCTTTATCAGGGTAAGGCTTTTCTTAGGACCACAGTTTTGGGGCAGGCTTTTCCCTAGAGAGGGTGCGGGGTGATGGATTAAGTAAGGGCCACCCAGGGACAGGGTGGGGCTAGATGTGAAAGGGTTGGATTTTCTTTTTTCAGTTTCTTCACTGGGATCTGGACCTAGGTTTGTTTATCATAGAGAGGGAAGCCCCTTCTCCAAACCTTACAATGCTTTTCTTGTTTGGGATTTATCACAAGGAAAAAGTGAACAATTAGCCCACGTTTGGGGTATAAGGATAGGACTCTGAAGTCAAAATATATCAGGCTAACTAGCACCAGAAAGAAGATGCCTAATTCAGAACTGTGACCCTACCCTCTGCTAGAGCAAATCTCTGAGAAGGATAGAAACTTCTAGAAAAGTCCTTGTGGGTTCCCCACATTTCACACCACACTCTGTAGACAAACCTTTTTTAAAAAGCACAAGTATAACCCTTTCAAGCTTCTTCTGATGCCCCCAGCAACAAGATTGACTGAGAGATCGTCGAAGGGAGAATAGTCTCAGATACAACTACTTTAGCCAGAGGAAACCAGATATGGACAACGAGGGAAACGACAGAGACACTAACTCAGTAAGATGAGGAAGCCCTAGTTTATTTGGTTTGTATATCCAGAATCTTTTTTCCTACCCATCTGAAAAGAAACCAATAATGAGTTTAAAAAAAAATCAAGTCAGGCACTGTGCATACAGACCTAGAGATTAGTCTAAGGTTGAATTCCCATCACCATTGCCTTCCACACACAGCTTCATCAACAATGATGAAGAGTCAAAGATGGGCTGGGTGCAGTAGCTCAGGTCTATAATCCCAGCACTTTGGGAGGCCATGGCAGGTTGATCACTTGAGGTCAGGAGTTCAAGACCAGCCTAGGCAACATGGCAAAACCTCGTCTCTATTAAAGATATTTATTTTTAAAAATTAGCTGGGCATGGTAGTGCGCGCTAGTAATCTCAGCTACTCCAGAGGATGTAGCAGGAGAATTACTTGAACCCAGGAAGCAAAGGTTGCAGTGAGCCAAGATGGAGCCACTGCACTCCAGCCTGGGTGACAGAGCAAGACTCTGTCTCAAACAAAATAGTCAAGGATGATCCCTGACAGCAAATATGCTAAAGATTTATTTGTTTAAAGTTGCAGCATTGACCAGAGTTTTACACGCGTGTATATGTATATATGCATATAAGTGTGTGATTGTGATTTTATTTGCACCAGGTCATGTATAAGTAAGAAGTGGCAGCCTTACTCGTGGCTAGAGCTCTGTTCTCAGAGCTGCTTTCACATTACAGTCACCTGTAGAACTTCATCCACAACACACAGATACCCAAGTGCCTGAGTGTTCCTCCCAGAGATTCGGATTTAACTGGGCTGGCCTGGGATCTGAGCACAGATTTAAAAAAAAAAAAAAATTCCCCGGGTGATTATACTGTGTGTCCAGGTCACCATCCACTGAACTAGGCCAGTCCCCTAATGCAGTCTCCTCCCTCCACTGGTCTGTAAAATTGAGCCACATTTGCCAGTTCCTTGCACACTGTCCTGTTACTTGGGCACTGGTGATTCTCTCATTTCCCTGGTCCTAATCCTGGCTTCACCCCACACTTCGGCATCAGGGATCTGGCCTCCCTGTGACTATACCATGACAAAAAAAGTTCTTCCTAAAATGTCCTCCTGTATAATTAACATTTTAAGTTACTTCCTACTCAATAAAAATGATTGTATTTATAAAGAACTTAGTCATTCTCATGGAATGAGGTGAGAAAATACCAAGCTGCATTCGGTAGCACTTGACTGCTTGGCTGGACCCTTCCTCAGCAAGTCTGTGTACTAGCTTCATACAAGGCCAGTGCAAATCCACCCTGTTGAAGGCACAAATAACTGTGTATTGGGAACCCTCAGAAACCTTTGAGGGCTGGCACAGAGCTTGGCACACCACAGGTGCTCAGCAAACTTCTGATGAAACTGAGAATATTGAGTCTGCAATTTCAGGGCGCTTTCCCAACCTAACTTGGTTCTGGAAATTCAAATGACTGGACTGAGAAAAAGTTGTTCTGGTGATCACAAAACCCCCTTTCAGAGAACGCAGCAAGTAGCAGAGCTAGCTAAAGAAATGCAGGTGTGATCAGTAGATACCCACAAGCCTGCTATCCTCCCTGCCTCTCCCCTTTCTAACTCCTCCCTCAGAACAGCCCTTCATGCCATTGCAGAACTAAGGTGCAGGGGTTTCCTTTCCACCCCAAAAGGAATTTGGTTGATGGGGTGTTAAGCCAGGATCTCTCTGGGTCGAAGTGACTTTCTGTGCTATTAATGATAAATGGTGAACAAGGAGATTCTCTTTAGTCTGTTAGTCTTTGTAAGCACCTAAGTGCCCCAGATTCTCAACATTTGCCATTTTGTCTTCTTTGGGTTCTATCTTGGCCATCACGCCTCACTCTGAGCTTGCTTCTGGAAGGAGGTAATAGACATCAACCAGCATCTGCCTGTTGACAGTGTTCTTCTTGAGTATTCTTGAGTTAATATGTTCTAATATCTGGTTGGATGGACTTCTCCCAACCCCATCTCACCCTTCCTTTTCAAGATTCTGTTATTTTCTCTCATTCATGAAATATGAATTTCCTTTTTTTTTTTCTGGATTAGTCTAAGGTTGAATTCCCAACACCATTGCTTTCCACACACAGCTTCATCAATGATGATGAAGAGTCAAGGATAGGCCAGGTGCTCAGCTCACACCTGTAATCCCAGCACTTTGGGAGGCCAAGGTGGGCGGATCACTTGAGGCCTGGAGTTCAAGACTCACCTGGCCAACATGGCAAAACCCTGTCTCTATTAAAAATACAAAAAATTTTAGTTCAGTGGCACAACCCTGGCTCATGGCAACCTCTGCCTCCTGGGTTTAAGTGATTCTCCTGCCTCAGCCTCCTGAGTAGCTGGGATTACAGGGTGCCTGCTCCCACGCCTGGCTAATTTTTAATATTTTTAGTAGAGATGGCATTTCACCATGTCAGCCAGGCTGGTCTCAAACTCTTAACCTCAAGTGATCCACCTGCCTTGGCCTCCCAAAGCGCTGGGATTACAGGCATGAGCCACCACTCCTGGGCATGAATTTTCTTCTAAAAAAATTAATAAATCTCACTGGAGTTTTTATTGGAATCATAATGAATCAGCAAATTAATTTGGGACTAAACAAATTTTATAAATTCAATTTTCCCATGTAACAATAGGTATCTTATTCAAATCTCTTTTAAAATTTCCCAGTAAAATTGTGTAGTGTTCTTTATCAAGATCCCACACAGGTTTATTGCTGTGTGATTTATGGCTTTCGTTGCTAGTGTGAATAGGATATTGGAATTATGGTTCTCAATAGCTTACTGGTAAAGATGAGTGTCTTAGCTTTGGGGTGCTAATCTTGTGTCAGCCATTTTTCTAAATCCTTTCATTAATTTCAGTAGTTTCTACTTGTTTCCTTTAAAATTTTTTAGGGTACAACCACATGATTGCAAAGAATAATATTTTAGTGTTCTAACATATTAGTGCCCTAGAGCTGCTGTCATAAAGTACCACAAACTGAGTGGCTTAAAAACAACAGAAGCGTATTTTTGTACAGTTCTGGAGGCTGGAAATCTGAAATCAAGGTGTCAGCTGGGTTGGCTCCTTCTAGAGGCTCTGAGGAAGAAACTGTTCCATGCCTCTCCTAGCTTCCAGTGGTTGCTAGCAATCCTTGGCAATTCTTGTCACAAAGGCCCGTCACTCCAGTCTCTACCTTTGTCTTCACAAAGGTTTCTTCCCCATGTGTCTGTGTATCTCCAAAGATCTCTCTCCTTATACAGATATTAGTCATTGCACTTAGGGCCTACTCTCCTCCAGTATAACCGCATCTTGATTTGATTACATCTACAAAGACCAGATTTCCAAATAAGGTCATAATCACGGGAACCAGGAGTTAAGGCTTTAACATATCTTTTTGGGGGACACAGTCCTACAACATCTAGTGTACTTGTTTCTGATGAGGCTACATCTAGAAGTTGTGGTCCAGCTCATGAACCATATTTTAAGATGTACATTGAAAAAAGGCATTTGTCCTGATAAAAGTGGCCACACGGTGAAGGGTCTTACATCTTTGTGATATGAGAAATGCTATGGAAACTCTTCAGCTTGGATCCAGGCCTTTGGAAGAGTATAATGTCCACCTTCACATACATATGGGGCTTTCATGGCACACATAATCTGTATTGGAGGGAAGTAGATTTTGGCTCAATATAATTTTGGCTCAAGATCCAAAGGATCTTTGGATTAAGGCCATTTACTAAGGGCAGTATGCTTAAAGCAGTAGTAACCTACCTCATCCTTCACTCATCTGACAAATATGTATGAGGCCTCATATGCTCCAGGCAGCAGGCACCAGGCCAGATATGAGGGCAATAACAGGCTTATGAGGTCTTGCCCTCAGGAAGCTTACAGTCTAGCAGGCCCTGACAGGGTCCAGGCAGGCTGAGAGGTCATGTTGGTCAAATTGTTTCTGAGCTAAGGTATCATGGTCTTTATGGCCCTTGAGAGGCAATATGTAAATGAAAGCGGGGGTTTGGGGTGAGGAGTGCAGGTTGAGTGGAATGGAATTTTTTTTAAAAAATTTATCAGCTTACATCGGAGGAATGGATTAAAAAAAAAAAAAGATTGAAATGAACACAAGGGCTTTCCCTGGCAGGCCACATGCAAAAAAAGCTGGCTCCTTCACGCCATCATGCACATCTGACCCTCAGTGGAGAACTTTTATCTTCACAAGTCTCAGATTCCACTTTCCTGCTTCCCATTACAGCCTTCTCAGCCTACCCCACCCAGCCTGAGTAACGAAGCTCAACAAACAAAACAGTAACTGCTCGGGCCAGAGCCACCTCACTGGGAAAACAAGTCTCTCTCCCAAATCTCAACAGACAAAATAGCCTGGGCCCTAGGTGTTTCCCCTTCTGCCCAGGACACGCAGCCAGGAAAGCAAAGAGAGAAGCTCTAAATCAAGTGTTTGCAGCCGAACCAGACGCAGGAATAGAAGGGAGAGGCCTCCACTCTCAGCGGCTGCTGCTCCTTGATGAGCCAAAACAAAGCCGGTGCCAAGGAAGTTAATCTGCCCTGAGATACAGGAGAGCCACTCCCTGAGGTGGAGAAGAAGCTTGGGCCCAGGGCACGCTCTGGCCTAGGAGGCTGGGCCTGTAGAGGTGCACACAGCCAAGGTCAACCTTCTGGGTGAGAGCAGGTTCAGTCCTTCAGGAAAAGGAACCCCCTGTGTGCTTGATTGCTGCCTTTGACCATATGAGGAGATAAATACATCATTTAAAAGATCTGTCAGCCTCACGCCTGTAATCCCAGCACTTTGGGAGGCCAAGACAGGTGGATCACTTGAGGTCAGGAGTTTGAGACCAGCCTGGCCAATATGGTGAAACCCTATATCTACAAAAAATACAAAAATTAGGGCCAGGCACGGTGGCTCATGCCTGTAATCCCAGTACTTTGGGAGGCCGAGGCAGGCAGATCACAAGGTCAGGAGTTTGAGACCAGCCTGGCCAACATGGTGAAACCCTGTCTTTACTAAAGATACAAAAAATTAGCTGGGCATGGTGGTGGATGCCTATAACCCCAGGTACTCAGGAGGCTGAGGCAGGAGAATCACTTGAACCCTGGAGGCAGAGGTTGCAGTGAGCTGAGATCGTGCCATTGCACTCCAGCCTGGGCAACAAGGCAAGACTCCATCTCAAAAAAAAAAAAATTAGCTGGGAGTGGTGGTACATCCCTATAGTCCCAGCTACTCAGGAGACTGAGGCACAAGAATCGCTTGAATCCAGGAGGCAGAGGTTGCAGTGAGCTGAGATTGCGCCACTGCACTCCAGCCTGGGCAACAGAGAGAGACTCCATCTCAAAAAAAAAAAAAAGGATCTGTCATTGGTCATTGATACTTGGAAATGCCTGGTACTCAACACCAAGGAAGTCTTGAAAAACATCACGGAGTTCCTGCCTCCACAGTCCGTCCTTCCCCTGCTTCTCTGCACAGGAGCACATAGCCTCACCTGGGCACACAGACATGGGCACACGTGTGCACATATGCCAGCACGCATACATTCACCTTTCCACACATGCATCCTCACACATGTATATGTACATGCATGTGCACACACACCCACATACACAAACACACTCCTATATGTGAATGTGCACACAATCTACCTAAACACACATTCTTATATGCAGCTGTGTGCACACACATTCTCATGCAAAGCACACATGTTCTCTGTCACACACATGACTATAACTGCACATGCATGCATCCTTATACACACATTCACACACAAACATGCACTCTGTATACACATGAACTTGCACCCTTACATCTTCACACATGTCCATGCCTATACGTTAATGTACACACGTTTACCCTCATACACAAGCACACACATGTGCCTTTTCATATGTGCATATGTGTGCACACACTGTCTTAGTGCTCTCATACACACACACACACACACACACACACGCATCCTCACACACATCCTTAACACCTGCATACCCCCCATACCCTATACTTGGACGAACACGCATCCTCTCATACACACATCCCTTTTTTGCTGATGCTTCTCCCAGAGTTGATGTGACTGTCTCCTCCTCGAAGACTGGCGCCTGGCTTGGCAGACAGATAGTAGCAAAGGCCCATAGCCCCAGGCCACCCACGGCCCCCAGAGGAGTGCTCCTGCCATCCATCCATCACAAAAGAGCCAACACCCCAGAGTTAGATCAATGTGGTCCGCACAGTAGCGTGGTGACCATGAATAAGTGACACAGCCTGAGTCTTAGTTTTTCATCCAAAAAAGGTGGCTAACACTTATGGAGTTGGGAAGACTGAGACGACAGAGGTGACATGGCCACGCATAGTAGGTGCTCAGGAAAGAGCTCTTTCAGGTTACTGCCCTGAGCCACCAGAACTCCCACCCACCATTCTCCAGGGCCCCACACACACTGGGAGTGGGAACTAATGAAATCCAAATGTGAAATACTCTAGGTCTTTCATGTGGTTGCTGGTCAGAAGCACATGTGATAAGGTGTCCTGGCTGACCTGGCCCTCCCTATGTGAAGTCTGTCTAGCCAAGACATTTCCAGGGATCTAATGAGAAGGGAACGTGGTTGTGTGATTTCAAAGGTGATGGGAAAGATGTTTTTCATTTACAAAGCTGCCAGGGCCAGTTGGGGAAAAGCAGAGGAAAGAGAAGCTACAGGAAAGGAGAGCCAAAGAAACAGAACGTGAAAGAGTTCCCCAGGCTGCTGCCTGGAACATCTGGAACTATGCTAGTGGGCATGGAGGGAGAGCAGCCGCCAAGCCATCTCTTGGCACGAGCTCTGAGAGCCGCCTGAGGGAGCTGGAGCAGCCGCTGTGGGACTTTTCCCCTGAGTTACTGCAGCTTCCTCCTGGAGCTGGCCTGGGGTGGCAGCCCAAACATGGAAACGTGTTCTGAATCTTCTTCCCAGCAACCCCTGCTGGGCCTCAGTTTCTCTCTGTGAGGCAGGCTGTTGAGTGAAGATGAACAAGCCCATATCTTTGGGGACAAAATGAAAATATAATATTGCTAGTGTCAGACACTGCGCCGAGTTCTGCATGTGCATCCTCTTAATCCTTAAAACAACTCCAGAGGTGGCAGTGATTGCACCCATTTTGCAGATAGGATAACTGCTCAGAAAAGGTGTGTGTGTTACCTAAGGTCACAGAGCCGGCAAGGGCACCAGGTGAGAATTTGAACCCAGAGCCACTGGCCTCCTAACCACAGTGCTCTCCTGCTGAGAGTGTAAGTACTCATCTTCCAAGCTCTCCCTGCAGTCAGGGAGCCAGAACGCCCTGGGACCGGAAACTGCTGCCTGGATGACCTCAGCCAGCTGCCTCGTTTTACAGACGGGGAAAGTGAGAACCAGAGAAGGCCAGTGACTGGCCCAAGGTCACGTTGCATCCCATATCCTCCTCTCATTCCCGGACTTCCAGCTCCCCAACAGCCCCAGCACAGAGCTGGGGAAAAAATCTTCAGAGACATCCCCTTGGGAAGACAGCTGGGAGGCAGGGCTGGGCCGGGGGCATTTGTGACCCAGCGATGATGTGATGAGGTGCTGACGAAAGTACTGTATTTCCCCCTTTTGAGAAACGCTTTGGCATCAGACAAGTCTTAGGGGAGGGAGGAGAGGAATTTGGCAGGGATCTGGTTATAAGCCATCTGGAGGGCGGTGTGAGGACCGGAAAAGCCGCTGCCCGTTCTGTTTGGTCTCATCCCCTGAATGAGGTCACTGAATGTGCACAGGAGGCTCAGTGCTGCCCCACTCCAGCCTGATGGAGAAATCCTACCCCAAATCCCAAAGCAAGGACATTCCCGCCAATTTTGCAGCCTTTGTCCTGTGGGACCAAGCAAGGGATGATCACGCACTTGCCTGCCCGCCCGGAAGTGAGTCTCCCGTCATTGCATCAGAAGGGTGACGTCCTAACACACGTCATTGCTAAGCCACTCCTGCATGCTTAGTATTCACATTCTTGCTTTGTTCTCATCACTGCACAGGAGCCATTATTCCCACCCCTCGCCCCAATTTACAGACAAGGACACTGAGGCCCAGAGAGTTTTTTGTTTTGTTTTGTGTTTTTTTGAGACCAAGTCTTGCTCTGTCACCTAGGCTGGAGTGCAGTGGCATGATCTCTGCTCACTACAACCTCCACCTCCCGGGTTCAAATGATTCTCCTGCCTCAGCCTCCCAAGTAGCTGGGACTATAGACGCCCACCACCATGCCCGGCTAATTTTTGTATTTTTAGTAGAGACAGGGTTTCACCATGTTGGCCAGGATGCTCTTAAACTCCTGACCTCAAGTGACCCACCACCCTCAGCCTCCCAAAGTGCTGGGATTACAGGCATGAGCCACTGCACTCGGCCTGATTTTGTTTTGTTTTGTTTCTTCAGAGATAGGGTCTGGCTGTGTTGCCCAGGTTGGAGTGCAGTGGTGCTATCGTAGCTCACTGTAGCCTCAAACTCCTGGGCCCAAGCAATCCTCTCACCCCAGCCTCCTGGGAGCTGGAACTACAGGTGCATGCCACCATGCCTGGCAAGTTTTCTTTTTTTTTTGTAAAGATGAAGTCTCGCTACGTTGCTCAGGCTGGTCTGGAACTCAGGGGTTCAAGTGATCCTCCTGCAGTGCTGGGGTTACAGGTGTGAGCCGCTGTGCCCAGCCAATCCCAGAGAGTTTTGATGGGGTTACAGAGGTCCTGACCATGGAGCCAGCACTCCAATCCAGGTATGTGAGGTGCAAGCCCAGGCTTCCTCCAGGGCCACTGTGCTGCAACTGTCACCACTTCCTGGCACCTCAAGTGACACCTAAGTATCATTCAAAAGGAAATGGCCCGTATCCTGGCAATCCCCCCCACCCCACTTTCTTCTCTGAATTAGGGACTTCAGCAGAGACAGAGCCTCAGCAGCCTCCACCCGTCCCCTCGTGTCGGCCTTGCTCACCCACGGATGAGTCAGTCGGAATTTTGGACATCCTGGCTCAGCGGCTGTGGTACCAGGAGCTGTCAGGAGGCGGGAATGCAGGGAATGTGGCTCACTGTGCTCCCGCCCGCCCAGGCCGAATCCGCAGAGAGGTTTGGAAGGTGAATGACACAATGTTTGTCAAGGGCTTGGGACGACAGGTGCATGTGAAGATGAGGACAAAGACTGATTCTTTTCTTGGGGCTGCCTGCACAGTTTCACCTCCCTCCCACACATGTCCGCATTCCGGACCCGGACGCTCGGTGCCCTGGGCTCCAATGAAGGGCAAGACATCACTGATTAGGAAGCAAGAAGGGGAAAAAATGTCCCCGGCTCTTAAAAGAGTGTTTGACCTCCTTGCCCAAATGCCATCCCGAAACACAGCATTTCTGGATTTTTTTTTTTGGATTTTTTTTTTCTTTTAGAGACAGGGTCTTGCTCTGTCACCCAGGCTGGAGTGCAGTGGCATGATCACAGCTCACTGCAGCTTTCAACTCCTGGGCTCAAACAATCCTTCCCCTCTCAGCCTCCCAAAGCTGGGAGGTAGGCGTGAGCCACTGCATCAGGCCCTGACATGGCTTGGATTCTGTCTCTCTCCTGCTCAGATGTCTTTGTGCAGGCCACACAAACTTTTCCAGCATCTTCTCTGTGCAGGGCTCTGTCTGGGCACCAAGAGTGGTGAAGAAGGCAGTGATAGTCCTTCCCCCAGCGAATTTCTCTTCTGGAGAGGGGTTCAGATAATTAAAAGTGAGTGTGTGATTACAGATTAGCAGTGTAGGGGAGGAAACAAACCAGGTCTACGATGGAAATTCGGGGAATGGAGTTCCTTTAAAATGAAACAAACCCCAAGAGTTGTGTGGTGCCTAAATGTGCTACTGAACATACCATGCTTCCCAGCCTTGCTGCCTCAGTTCATGTAATCCCCGAATCCGGTTCCTTTTTCCTCCTACCTTTCCAGTGCCTGTGCTGCCCACCCTGCCCTCCAGAAACTTCCTTGCCCACTTAGTGCTCTGCCCTCTGGATATAAAGCCACTTTCTCATGTCTCACCCTTCCTGTGAGAAGCATCACTGTCTCCTGCACCAAGGATGCGTGGGAATTCCCTCCGACACACGTGCCCCAGAATCTTTTATTTGGGTGCCAGGCCCTGGAGAGATGCAAAATAAATACTTCTTTAGTAAATGGGCATCCCCAGATTCCGGCTGACTGTGGAAGGTCAGGAGAGTCTGGGGATCTGAGCAAAGAAATCGTGTTTAGGAAACACCCAGGGCAGGAGCCAGCCTGGACCGCTTGGATTCAGGAGGTCCGCATCACATATGCACTGTTCAGGAAGGAGGAAGGGCTGAGGGTAGAAACTGTTTGATCAGCCCCTCTTCCGGAAGCGCAGGCCCACGGATGTTGCCTTGATTACCTATCGAAATGAGCAAATGCCAGAATTCACCCAAAGCCTTGCTGACGCAGGGCACTGGAGAGAGAAAAACCGCTGGGCTGATTATCTTGGCTTTATCCGCCACATCTGTTTCAGCTCAGCATCTCTGCTTGTCATCTTTAAAGAGATGGCTGCAGAGTTACAGAATCTGAGAGCTGGAAAGGGCCTCGGAAGTCCTCACATCTCTCCCCCTCCCTTTGCAGATAAGGGTCGTGTAGCTCAGAGGCTATGACTCACCCACAGCCACCCGGCCAGTAGGAGGCCCAGCTGGGCCCGGAAAGGGGGACCATGGCTCTCACCTCCCAGGCCAGAGCCTTTCCCAGTTTTCCAAGCTTCCTCTTGGATCACACCAAGTCATTTCCCCATTGGCCTCCGTTAGGCCCACAAGTGAGACAAGCTAGCCATGACCCTTTCTCCCCACTTCCCTTACTGCCCACCACCCTCCAAAAAGGGAGATGTTCTCTTCCAGAACCAAATGGCAATGGTTTTTCTCCTCATCCGACATCCTGTACCCTCCAAGCTAGGTTCAACTCCGGGGCACAGGTGCCTACACTCACACAGTGACTGAAACAAGGTCATTCATTCACCCTCCCGTCAACTCCCGTCAGAAGTACAAGAAACTTACATTTTAAAATGGCCAACATTGGCTGGATGCGGTGGCTCAAGCCTGTAATCCGAGCACTTTGGGAGGCTGTGGCAGGTGGTTCATGAGGTCAAGAGATCAAGACCAGCATGGTGAAACCCTGCCTCTACTAAAAATACAAAATTAGCCAGGCATGGCGGCATGTGCCTGTAATCCCGGCTACTCAGGAGGCTGAGACAAGAGAATTGTTTGTACCTGGGAGGCAGAGGTTGCAGTGAGCTGAGGTTGTGCCACTGTACTCCAGCCTGGGTGACAGAATGAGACTCTGTCTCAAAGAAAAACAAAAAAAAGAAAAGGCCAACGTGGTGAAACTTCATCTCTACTAGAAGTACTAGAACAATACATTTAAAAACGGTTCAAATGGGGCTGGGCATGGTGGCTCATGCCTGTAATCCCAGCACTTTGGGAGGCTAAGACAGGTGGATCACGAGGTTAGGTATTCGAGACCAGTCTGGCCAATATGGCGAAACCCCCTTCTAAAAATAGGAAAAATTAGCCAGGAGTGGTGGCAAGCTCCTGTAGTCCCAGCTGCTCGGGAGGCTGAGGCAAGAGAATATCTTAATTCTCTGGGTCAACTCTGGGGACCAAGAGGCCATTTCTCAGTCACCTTGAGTGCTGAGGAGTCAGAGGGACTTGATTCTGCCCTGAATCGTCACACTCTCCTTGACTAAGGCCTCCCCAAGGCATCTCAACCCCATTTTTCTGAGCCCCCCTGTTGACTGTAACCCCCCCATCCAGGCAGAGTCAGCAGGCTCTCTGGAGGGTGCTTCGTGTCCATTCTGGAAGGGAGAGATTATTATCCCCACTCCCTCCCACTTTACAGGTGTAGAAATTGAGTCTCAGAGAGGTTAAGCTGCCTGGCCATGGTCACCCAGCTAGTCAGTGGTGGAGTCAGAATTCAAACCCAGGTCTCACTCCAGAGTCCATCTCTTTCCACAAGGCTTCCCCGTGTGCCTCAAAGGAGCTAGAGGCAGCTCAAGGTGTCCCTGCGTGCACGCTCAGCAACAGTGCCCCAGCGGCCTGCCAAGTGCCTGGATCTTCTCACTAGAGTCATTTCTCACGTGACCCCAGCCTCCAGTGGCTAGGCATTCCTTCCTAATGGAAAAGACTGAAGATGGCCGGGTGCAGTGACTCATGCCTGTAATCCTAGCACTTTGGGAGGCCGAGGCGGGCAGATCATCTGAGGTCAGGAGTTCGAGATCAGCCTGGCCATCATGGTGAAACCCCGTCTCTACTAAAAGTACAAAACTTAACCAGGTGTGGTGGTGGGTGCCTGTAATCCCAGCTACTCAGGAGGGGCTGAGGTAGGAGAATTGCTTGAATCCAGGAGGTAGAGGCTGCAGTGAGCTGAGATCGCACTGCTGAACTCCAGGCTGGGCGACGGAGCGAGACTTATTCTCAAAAAAAAAAAAAAAAGAAATACTGAGGATAAGAGGGAGAGGAGGGTATACAAGAAGACCCTTGGCAGATTTGGTGATCACAGGAATGGTTTGAGGCTTGACAGCAAGGCCCAGAGGGCTTGGGAAGGCTTGGGGTTGACAGATGGAGAGGAGGAGGAGGAAGAAGAGAGAGGTCTCCAAGGCAAAGCCTGGAGGTGGGTCGGGGCAGGACATGAGGGCAGCACCAGGAAGGTAAAATGGGTGCGGAGGACAGCGGGTTTCTCCGCTTTGAGGAATCAAAGCCCTCAGGGGCCGGCTTTGGGCAGGGATTGGTTTTGGGGCGGAAGGTGGAAGGGCCGGCATGACTGGGCGGCATTAGTCAGCAGTGGAGCTTTATGAAAGGAGGGATTGTCCGGAGCTTCCTTACTCACTGGGCCAACTGGGTCGTCCCCAGAGCCTGGGGAGCTGGGCTGTTATCAGAAGGGGACTGGGAATTCTGTGCCGCTCACTGCCCAGGTTGAATGGCTGGTGCCACAGGGGCCAAGCGTGGGGGCTGCGTCCAGCCTCAGCGGCTGTGACTCAGGCCTCAGCTGAGTTTCTTCATTGTCCACTGTCCCTGGGATAGTGGGACCAGAGCCCTGTGGGAAGCCTGACTCCCCGCTCTTGTGATAGAGGAGACCTACAGCTGATTCACGGGAGCCTGCCCCCAGCATCACCCCAGCTGACCTGATGCACTCCATCTGAAACCCACGGAGTTGCAGCATGCCTGGAAGACCCCCAGCATTCATCCTTCTCTTCCTTCTTCAGTCATTCGCACAGTCATTCTTTTTATGGTTGTGTTTTTCCAATCTTTATGTGTTCTTCCAATGGCAAAAGTAATCTATTGAACATTAGATTCAAAAAGAATGAAATTCTGATATATGCTCCAATGTGAGTGAACTTGAGAATATTATCTTAAGTGAAATAAGCCAGACACAAAAAGACAAATACTGTGTGATTGCATTTATATGAGTCAAATTTGTAGAAAGTAGAATAAAAGTTGCTAGGGGCTGAGGGAGGGAGAAGGGAGAGTCAGTGTTTAATGGGGACAGAGTTTCACTTGGGGAAGATGGATGGTGGTAGTGATTGCAACATTGGGAATATACTTAATGCCACTGAACCATACACTTAAAAATGGTTCTCCAGGTGCAGTGGCTCATGCCTGTAATCCCAGCACTTTGGGAGGCCGAGGTGGGAGGATCACAAGGTCGAGAGATCGAGACCATCCTGGCCAACATGGTGAAACCCCTACATCCTGGCCAACATGGTGAAATGTCTTCACTAAAAATACAAAAATTAGCTGGATGTGGTGGCACATGCCTGTAGTCCCAGCTACTTGGGAGGCTGAGGCAGGAGAATCACTTGAACCCGGGAGGCAGAGGTTGCAGTGAGGCAAGACTGTGCCATTGCACTCCAGCCTGGTGACAGAGCAAGACTTGGTCTCAAAAAAAAAAAAATTAAACAATATATAAATTAATTAATTAAGTAATTAAAATGGTTCAAATGGGGCCGGGTGCAGTGGCTCATGCCTGTAATCCCAGCACTTTGGGAGGCTGAGGCAGGTAGATCACGAGGTCGAGTTCGAGACCATCCTGGCCAATATGGGGAAACCCCATCTCTACAGAAAATACAAAAAATTAGCTGGGTGTGGTGGCGCATGACTATAGTCTCAGCTACTCGGGAGACTAAGGCAGTAGAATCACTTGAACCCAGGAAGCGGAGGATGCAGTGAGCCAAGATCTTGCCACTGCACTCCAGCCTGGGTGACAGAGCTAGACTCCATCTCAAAAAAAAAAAAATGGTTCAAACGGAATATTTAATGTCATGCATATTTTACCACAATAAAGTAAAACAAACAAAAAGTGATCTATTGTTCAAACAACATATAAAACATAAAACATAAAAGTAGATGGCTGAGCTCATTATTATCCTCATTTCTCACCCTCTGTTACCAGTTTGGAATATCCACTTTCAAAACCTGTAATGTTCCCACACAATCGTGTATGTGTGGGCAAATATAGGCCCTGAGGGAGGAAGGGAATGTGGTCTCCAGGTGCCAGACACATGCTCCTCATCCCTGTCTCTTTGAAGGACAATGTCATACCTGCATCCACAGGTGCCCAGTGGCAAGGTCATGGCAAGGTCATGCATGAACAATCACTGCCATCCAGAGATGTTTTAGAGCTCCTGGCTTAGTGCTAAGCCCACTCACGTGCATGAGCGCGATCCCTACCCCAGTGCCATGAGGAAGGTATATTTTTATGATCACTTCAAAGTCCATTTCAAGGCCAGGCACAGTGGCTCACCTCTGTAATCCCAGCACTTTGAGAGGCCGAGGCAGGAGAATTGTTTGAGCCTAGGAGTTCAAGACCATCCTGGACAACATAGTGAGACCCTGCCCCTAAAAAATTAAAAATTAGCCAGGCGTGGTGGTGGTGTGTTCCTGTAGTCCCAGCTACTCAGAAGACTGAGGTGGGAGGATCGCCTGAGCCCAGGAGTTCGAGGCTACCATGAGCTGTAATTGCATCACTGCACTCCAGCTTGGGCAACAGAGTGACACCCTGTTTCAAAAACAAAAACAGTCCAGGCTAGATGTGATGGTTCATCCTTGTAATACCAGCACTTTGGGAGGCTGAGGTGGGCGGATCACCTGAGGTCAGGAGTTCAAGACCAGCCTGGCCAACATGGTGAAACCCTGCCTCTACTAAAAATACAAAAATTAGCCAGGTGTGGTGGCACATGCTTATAATCCCAGCTACTCGGGAGGCTGAGGCAGGAGAATTGTTTGAACCCGGGAGGTAGAGGTTGTAGTGGGCCGAGATTGTGCCACTGCACTCCAGCCTGGGCAACAGAGCAAGACGCCGTCTCAAAAAACAAAAACAAAAAACCAGTCCATTTCATAAATGAAGACTCAAAGGAGCACAGCAGGGATGACCTATGAGATTGCCAGGATTTACACAGATGCCTCTGCCATCACGTGCCCCGATCCTCAGCAGAGGGAGGTGCTATAGGGCACCTGCACACTCTGTAGAAATTCCTTAATTTCTGGCTTTCCTGTTGACTGTATACTCCCAGAGAGAAGGCTTATGCTGTCTTGTTTCCTGCTTGGTCCTCCGCAAGCCTCGAAACGCAGTAGGTGTTCAACAAATATTTGTGGAGAGAATGCTTCTCATTCATTTCTCTATTTGATCTCCCACACTCCTGTGAGGTAGCAAATTAGGAAATACGATTACTGCTGCTGTTAGTCATCTGGTTAGCAGGCGAGATGGGGTGACTTCCTCTGGGTCACACGGCCAGGGCCTGCTGAGCTGGTCTCAGGCTCCTGGCTCCCCTCCCAGGCATTTCCAACCCTATCATGAGGACCTTGGCTCCTGTGCTTAAAAAACAAAAGATATTAATTGGGAGGAGGAAGCCTTTGAGTCATTACCAACAACAATAATAATAATTACAATCCTCCTCCTTGTAACCTTTAACTCATGTAATCCCCACTTCCATAGCACCAGTGAGGGAGGTGCTATTATTATCTCTGATAGATTGTTCTGCAGCTAGACAGAGAGATTGCGCAACTTCCTCAACATCACACAGCTGTGAGCCACAGAGCCGGGATTTGGACCCCATCTGGTTCCAGAGCCCATAAACCACAAGTTAGAAATAGTTCAGGTCCAAGTAGCATCCTCCGCTGGACCCAGACAGACTCACAGCACGTGTGGGCTGAGTTTGGTGAGGGAGGGGGCTGAATGGGATTTCTCTCCCGCATTCATTCAGTCTCATTTAGTGAGCATTCGCTGAAACCCACCTGGGCGCCCTGCTGAGCATCTGGCCCTAGGACACCGCAAGAGCAGGATGGTGCCTTTCTATCCCCAGGGAGGTTTTGGTCAGGTAGGAGAGGCAGACATCATTGTTCAATTGATTGTTTCATTAGAGCAGAGATGAGTGCCACAGGGGAGCAGGGACAAGGCTCTGTCTGCCTAAACCCAGGGTGGGGAAAGCTGCCCCTCGGAGCTGCCGTCTCAGTGGCAGCCTGCGGGTGGCGAGAATAAGGGAGCTGAGGGTAGAGAGCATTCCAAGAGCCTGGAATTCCATAGTCTGGGCAGGGGCTTGGATCTGAGTAGGTTGGAAAGACGTCCGGTGTGGCTGGAGCTGGTGAGGGAGGAGGAGAGGATTGGGGATGTGGGTTCCAGGGGAGTTGGGCGGGCACTGTCCTGCCCAGCACCCGAGTCCTCGTGGACAGAACTAACGCTGCTTCGAACGTCATCACTTTCACTATTATCCTTAAAGAGAAAACGGAAGGCCAAGTTAAAAGTTCCCATTTCTGGCCGGGTGCGGTGGTAGCTCATACCTGTAATCCCAGCACTTTAGGAGGCTGAGGCGAGAGGATTGCTTGAGTCCAGGAGTTCAAGACCAGCCTGGGCAACATAGTGAAACCTTGTATCTACAAAAAAATTAAAAGAACTTAGCCAGGTTTGGTGGCATGCACCTGTAGTCCCAGCTACTTGGGAGGCTGAGGTGGAAGGATTGCTTGAGCCTAGGAGATAGAGGCTGAAGTGAGCCATGATTGTGCCACTGTATTCCAGCCTGGGCAACAGAGTGAGACCCCATCTCCAAAAACAAACAAACAAAAAAGTTATTTCTCCCCAGTTGCTGGACTTAGATGGGGCCACCAGTAAGCATTTAATCTACATGTCCACGTCTGTGCTGATGTTTGCATGTGACAACATGCCCACTGTATTTTTTGATCTTCACAACCACCTGGAAGGAAGGAAGGAAAGCAGATGTCAGGGCCCTGTACAGAGGAGGAAACTGAGGCAGGAAGAGGCAGCATCTGAGCTCCCGGCCCTCCTTTCTCGTGGCCTTTTCTCCTCTGTAAGATGCATTCAATAGCACGTTAGTCACTGAGTTGCAAGGGGATGTGGAGAGGGTTACGTGATGTAATCCAGGCAAAGAGTCAAGCAGATAAAAGCTCAACATCAGTGTTCAGTAAGCAGCGGCTGCCGTCATTGTCAAGATAACCAGAGTCGTGACGCTAAGGATTCCCATACTCAGCTTCTCCCTGACCACCTGCCCTGCCATGGGCTGGAGACTGTGCCAGGAGCTGGGAGGCAGGGAGGTATCAGAGGCATCCCCTGCTCTTAAGGAACATACATTCTAGTGGGGGAGGCAGGTAATTAGCAACCCAAGGCAGCCAGCAAAACACCGAAGAAGAACCAGGGCTCGGGGAGTCTTTGTGGCAGGTGTGGCAGAGGATGGAGAGCAGCTTGAACCTCTGAGGTGAGAACGTGGACGAGGACTCTGCAGAAAGCTCAGATGGTTTGTGGTAGGTGTTCTCCGGGGCTGGAGCAGCCAGAACTGAGGCTGCTGAGTCAGTGAGCATCGCACCCGCTGGAGTTTGAATTGTAGCTCCATCCCTCAGGGTGAGCAGGCGGCCACCGGGGATCAGGTGTGAGACCTGCTGTTTGGACGGTCATCATTGACACTGTGGTGAAAAACACAAGGCTAGGCCAGGTGCGGTGGCTGACGCCTGTAATCCCAGCACTTTGGGAGGCCGAGGTGGGGGGGATTGCCTGAGGTCAGGAGTTCGAAACCAGCCTGGCCAACATGGTGAAACCCCGTCTCTACTAAAAATACAAAAATTAGCTGGGTGTGGTGGCAGGCACCTGTAATCCCAGCTTCTCTGGAGGCTGAGGCAGGAGAATGGCTTGAACCCAGGAGGTGGAGGTTGCAGTGAGCTGAGATCACGCCACCACACTCCAGCCTGGGCAGCAAGAGTGAGACTCCATCTCAAAAACGACAACAACAACAACAAGGCTCCATCTTTCCGTGAAGCTGTCAGCCAGTGCAGCAGATCCTTCTTAGCAATGGCATTTATTTGGAATTCTTTTCTAATTGCAGATTAAACTGTGCAGAATGCAGAAAAGGTAGAACTCACATGTGCATGTGCGTATGCCTCTGCACGTGTGCGCACACACACACACACATGAGCGGGGGCGGGGAAAAAGCCAAGATCATTTATAGCTCACCACCCCAAGTGGCCCTGGTTAACTCCTCAGAGGACATCCTTCCAGTCTTTCCTTTATTCCCTGAAGGGGCCCATTCCAAGTACTGTAAGAGGGGGAAACCCAGGGAGGTGACAGGGACCAGAGAAGTCCGGGATGGCTTGAGGGAGAAGGTGAAATTCAGACTCAGTCTTAAAAGAGGGGCTAGGTTTGAAAAGACCAAGGTAAAAGAAGAGGAATTCCAGACAAGGGCACCAGCATGGCTAAGGCACAGGGCTGGGGAAATGAACGAGGAGCGTAATCATTTACAGAGCACTTACCCACAGGCCAGCCCTGAAACATGTGTTACCTGGCTGGGTGCAGAGGCTCACGTCTGTAATCTCAGCACTTTGAGAGGCTGAGGCAGGAGGATTGCTTGAGTCTAGCAGTTCAAGACCAGCCTGGGCAACATAGCAAGATCCCATCTCTAAAAACAAAAGATTTTAAAATTAGCCAGGTGTGGTGGCATGCGTCTGTAGTCCCAGCTACTCAGGTGGCTAAGGTGGGAGGATCACCTGAGCCCAGGAGGTTGAGGCTGCAGTGAGCCGTGATCACTGCACTCCCGCCTGGGCGACAGAGTGAGACCCTGTTTCAAAACCCAAAAAACAGAAAAATCCATGTTATGTGAATTGATTGGGCAACCCATGGGGTGGAGACAAGAGTAGCCTCATTTCAGGGTGAGGAAACTGAGGCCCCCACACCTCTTGGCCCTTCTGTGGGTGTTGTTCAGACCCAGGACTGGCTCACACCCAAGTGAACTGGAGGCTGCCTTGAATGGGGCTGGTTATCGGGGATTGGGCCCCACTGAGTTCCAGTGGCCTGGGCCCTCGGACTGCCTGTCCAAGGAAGGGGACGGAACATCGGGAGCCTGAGCAGCAAGGGAAGGGTGAAGGATGAGGGCGTGAGGGACGTCACCTGCTCCCGTCCTGTGCCAAAGGGGCTTTATCAGGGCACTGCAGACCCTGACAATCGCCACTGCTCATCTGAAGCTGGGCTTCTCAGAGTGTGGGCCTGCGAGGCCAGAGATAAGGCAGCCCCGGTCACGGGCCTCTAACTGTTGGTGACTAAGCAGAAGTTACACAAGGCTGATGGCTAGATGGAAAGAAGGCCTCCCCAGCATCTTCTGCCCACCTCCCCTGGCCACTCCAGGTTGGGGAGGTAGGGGCGGGGGAAGGGAAGACTCAGGCAAGAAAAACGGCAACAAGAAAGATTTTTAAAACCCTGCATGTGGCTGGGCGTGGTGGCTCACGCCTGTAATCCCAGCACTTTGGGAGGCCGAGGCGGGTGGATCTCTTGAGGTCTGGAATTCAAGACAAGCCTGGCCAACATGGTGAAACCCCATCTCTACTAAAAATACAAAAAAATTAGACAGGAATGGTGGCATGGGCCTGCAATCCCAGCTGCTCGGGAAGCTGAGACAGGAGAATCGCTTGCGTCTGGGAAGCAGAGGTTGCAGTGATCTGATATTGTACCACTGGCCTCTAGCCTAGGTGACACAGTGAGACTCTGTCTCAAAAATACAAATAAATAAATAACCCTGCACGCTCCTGCCATGCCTTTTGGTTCACGAAGCGCTTTGACTCTTACTATGAGTGTGAAAAGGAAATGTGGGGACCTCAGAGCCCGCCTGAGATCGAGGCCTCACGTCACCATTTTCTGGCTATGTGACTGTGGGCAGGTGACTTCACCTCTCTGAACCTCCGTTTCCTCATCTGTAAAATGGCAACAGTAACACCATCTCTCCTTCTCTGAGCTCAGTGTCCAGCCAGCCTGTGGCCACCTTCTTCCTGGTCCTCTTCCTTCACCAAGGGGCCTTCCCCTTGCTCCAGAGGGCAACACCTTTGCACGGCGCCAGACAGCTGGGCCCTTGCCAGGCCAAGAATTGAGTCAGACCCCAGTCTACCAACATGCTGCTGGGTGGACGAGCCTGGACAGCTGGAGGAATCTTGTCCCAGCTCCCATACGGCAGCCCAGGGTGGGTGGGTGTGAGGGAGAGAGGGAGGGGAGGAGGGGTGCCCCTGACAGGAAGCCTCTGATTCTGCCAGCGAAGGCTTTTGTTCCCTGGAATGCCAGGCCAGGGCAGTCCGCTCTGCCAAGAAGAAGACTAGCCTCCAACAATAATGTTTTTCCCTTGGTTTTCTCGAATGCATCAGCTGCTTTCTAATTTGAACCATCAGGAGAAAGCGTGTATGTGCTGAGTCTCAGAGCAGCCGTGTAAAGAAAACTGCTCCCCAGGATGAACAAGAGCTGGCCTCCGAGGGGCTTTGGCCAAGCGGCCCCTGAACAGGAGGCTGGGAGCACCTCCCCGGTGTCTTCCCGTCCAGCCCAGGCCCTCAGTTGGCATCCTCCAGCTACTGTTCTCTCCACCTACCCCCGGGAGCCGACTGGGCACCAGAGCCCATGGAGGGTCTTGGAATGATCATCGTCATCGTTACTGAGGTTCACACGGATGATCACGTGCTGCAGGTCAGCAAAGTGCTGAGTACTTGACATTCACATCCATCTACCGGGGTCCCACTCCACAGAAGAGAGTGACAAGACCAGCATAGAGGAAAGGACCCTGTGCAAAGTCTCCCAGCACTGAAGGGTTGGGCTTCCAGCCCCGGGTCTGCCTTGACGGTTCCATAGCCAGGCCTTACCACTTTGCAAATAAAATAATTAAGACTCACCACTTCTGGGCCAGGTACAGTGGCTCACACCTGTAATCCTTGCACTTCGGGAGACAGAGGCAGGTGGATCACTTGAGGTCAGGACTTCAAGACCAGCCTGGCCAACATGGTGAAACCTCGTTTCTACTAAAAATACAAAAATTAGCCAGGTATGGTGGCACACCCCTGTAATCCCAGCTACTTGGGAGGCTGAGGCAGGAGAATCACTTGAACTCGGGAGGTGGAGGTTGCAGTGAACCGAGATCGCACCTCTGCACTCCAGCCTGGGTAACAGAGCGAGACTTCAACTCAAATAAATAAATGAATAAATAAAAAGACTCACCACTTCATACCTACTAGGTGTGGCTAGAATAAAAAAGTCACATAAGGCCAGGCATGGTGGTATATGCCTGTAATCCCAGCACTTTGAGAGGCTGAGGCAGGAGGATGTCTTGAGGTCAGGAGTTCAAGACCAGCCTGGGCAACATAGCAAGACCCCGTCTCTAAAAAATAAATAATAAATAGCATAAATAAATAACAATGTCACATAATACAAGAGATAGCCAGAATGTGGAAAAACCAGAACTTCTGTGCACTGCTGGTGGGAATGTGGGATGGCACAGCTGCTGCAGAACAGCGTGCCAGTTCCTCGAGTAATCAGACAGAGCTGCCACAGGACCTAGCAATCTCACTCCTAGATGTGCACCCAAGAGAAAGGAAAACACACGTGCACACAAAGACAGGAACACGAATGTTCACAGCAGCTTTGTTCACAACAGCCAAAATGTGGAAACGAGTCAAATGGAGAAACAAAATGAGGAATATCCATACAGTAGAATGTTATTCGGCCATAAAACGGAATGAAGTCCGACTCATGCTACAACATGCAGGAAACTCGCAGACGCTATGCAGGGGACAGAAGCCAGTCTCACAGGCCACATGTTGTAATTCCATATAGACATTGAGAGTATGAAATATCTAGAGTAGGAAAACTCGTAGAAACAGAAAGATTAGCGGTTGCTCATGGTTGGGGGTGAGCATAGGGCGGCGATAGCCAAAGGGTATAGGCCCTTCTCTCTTTCTTTCTTCTCTTTCTTTCTTCCTTCTCTCTCTCTCTTTCTTTTTCTTTTTATCTCTTTCCTTCCCTCCCTCCCTCACTCCGTTCCTTCCTTCCTTCCTTCCTCTCTTTCTCTGTTTCCCTCTGTCTCTCTCTTCCTCTCTCTCTTTCTGTCTCTTTCTTTCTTTCTTTCTTTCTTTCTTTCTTCCTTCCAGGGTCTTATTCTGTCACCCAGGCTGAGTGCAGTGGTGCAATCATAGCTCACCTCAGCCTCCAACTCCTAGCCTCAAGACATCCTCCCACCTCAGCCTCCTGAGTAGCTGGAGTCACAGGCACACACCACCACACCTGGCTAGTTTCTTATTTTTATTTATTTATTTACTTTTTGTAGAGATGGGGTCTTGCTATGTTGCGCAGGCTGGTCTTGAACTCCTGAGCTAAAGCAATCCTCCTCCTTAGCCTCCCAAAGGGCTGGGAATACAGGCGTGAGCCGCTGTACCTGGCCTAAGCTCTCTTTTTGCAGTGGTAAAAATGTTCTGAAATTGACTGTGGTTGCACATATCAGCAAATATATTAAAACCCACTGAATTCCGCACTTTAAATGGGTGAATTCTACAGTGTGTGAATTCTCTCTCAGTAAAGCTGTTGAAAAAAGGGTGAAGGTGCAGGCTTTGAGGAACTCACAGGTGGGGGAGGACAGAGAAGTAAATGATTCCCGTCATAACAGCAGGCACAGGCGGGGCGCGGGGGACACGGCCTGGTGAGCGGGGCTGGCTGAGGACAGGTGTCTGAGCTCAAGAGTGAAAATAAGTTTTCCACAAGAGGCCATGTTAGTACATTGCTATGGAAAGAGAGGGGGACACCTCTCAGCCTAGGGAGCTTGGGTGAAGGGAGAGGCAATCCAAGAAGGCTTCCCGGAGCAGGTGCCATTTGGCTGAGTCCTGGAAAATGAGTCAGGCAAGAAGCAAGGCGTGGAGAAAGATGTCACAGGGAAGAGGGCAGAAGCCTACTCAGGGAATGTTGCGGGTGGAGGTAGGGGAGTGACAGGGAGGGGAATCCTGCCTGGTTCGGTGGGAAGGGCAGTCCTCCCCATATATACCTCTACCCCCTGTGTTTCTTCAAGCAAGCCCTTGCCCCTCTCTGGGCCTGGATTCTAACAAAAGCCCTTCCATCTCTGAGGCTGACAGTCTCTGGCGCTCAGGCTGGAGGGAGGAGGGCAAACGGAGGGTGGACAGGGAATTAGGAGGAGGGGGCGTCGTTGGGTGTCAGGGCCTAGAGACAGAGGGACCGAGGCCTCTGTGCACTTTGGTGGCCATAGAACCCGACCTGCTGCCCAGGGGCCAAGTCCCTGCCCCCCCAGGCCTCCCCGAGGAACCCAAGTGCCTGAGGAGGAATCGAAACAGAAACACAGGTGTCTCTCCCTGGGCAGATTCCAAGAAAGAAAAGAAAGTGGCCTCTAGAGAAGGGAACTTGTGAGCTTTGAAGGGAGGAAGGAAACCCAAGCCCCGAGAGGAAACGAGAGAGAAGGGGAGGTGTGAGAGAGAAGCAGGGGCCCCAGGCACGGGCCACGCTGGCCACGACCCACGGCCACGCCACCAGTCAGGCTTGGGAAACCCAACCGCAGGCAGCTTCAAAGGGGCACGAGAAGTGTGTTTGGAGGAGGAGCAGCCCTGGCGACGGTCCCCAATCGTGCCACCAGCCTTCTGTCTCCTTGGCTCTAATACCTCTTGGCCTCTCTGAGTCACCATGGCCCTGGCATTAATGGGTCCTGAATTTGGAGTCATGGGGTCTCCTTTTGGCCCCACCGTGTGTGATTTGCAGTCTCTGAGCCTCAGTTTGCTCATCTGTGAACTGGGGACCACCAGTGCTGCTTTGCCTCTGCTGTTGGGGATCACAGATTGAGCCCTGGAGGGAGACAGAGCAAAGTGCTTGAAAATACCTGGCCATGCACAGAACGGGAGCTTCATGGGTGCGATGATATTAACCTCTTGTATGGTGAGGAGATCAACCTCTTTGTGCAGTGTTTTCACCTTTCTGAAACATCTTCTCATTAGTTACCTTCTCTGAGCCTCCAGCACTGAGTGCGAAAAGGCAAGTGGGTGTCCTTATACCCATTTGACAGGAGATAAAACTGAGGCTTGGAGAAGCAGCATCAAGGAGCAGGCAGGAGAACCGCGGGGATGTTGGGCTCCTCCGGCCTGGACATCACCACCAACCTCTTTGCTTTCCTCTGGCCCTGTTGGCTCCCAAGCTGGGGTGATTGGGGTCCTTGTGCTTTTCATGCAAGTGGAGACCACCCTGACACCCCAAGCCAAACCTCCTGTGTCACATGGAGGGTTCAGGCTGGAGCCGGAAAGAGTCACAAACACACCATCAAATATTTGAACACCTTTTAGGAAGAAGCTGTATTAGGCTAGTTCTGGGTGGTTCCAAGGGTAGAGCAAGGCAAATCCCCTGGGAAGTTATAGGAACACAGAGAAGGGATTTCAGTTCATTATGGAAAGGAACATTCTGAATACACTGAACCAGTTACAGATGGAATGCGCTGCCTGTGGGGTAGTGAGCTCCCCGTCACTGGAGGCATTCAAGTGCCGGCCTGACAACCAGGTGGTAGAAGAGGTAGTGCAGAGGGGAGCAGATTCTATGAGGGAGGTTACCCTAGAGCCGGGCTCCTCAACCTCAGCCCGATCCACACTCCTGGAGGTGGGGGCTGCCCTTGGCATTGTAGGGTATTCAGCAGCATCCCTGCTCTCGACAGCCAGAGCCGCCAGCACCCCCAACTGTGACAGCCAAAAATGTTTCCAGACATTGTCAAGTGTGCCCCAGGGCAGAATCGCCCTCAGTTGAGAAGTACTGGCTTAGCTGACCTTTAAGATCCCCTGAGATCCTAGGATTCTGTCATTCTACTCAAGGAACTGCCAGAGTCACTGTCATTTTCTGAGCCCCATGTGGCCTGCACGCTGCTAAGAGTCTTGGATGCATCACGCCCTTTCATGTCATAACTGCCTGGTAGGCACCTCTTCTCACCTCACCCTCCCCACTCCTCAGCTGGGTTTACTCCAACTCCTTACATCCCGGATGGGGTCCCTCCCACCAGCTGCAGCCCCTCCCTGCAACCCCCATCTCATTCGCACCCCCTCTTTTATTACATCCCAGCACCCCTCTAGAGTCCCCATGTCTGTCTTCCCATTGGATGCTGAGCTCCGGGAGGCCCCTTGGCTCTTGTTCAACTCTGGATGCCCATATAGCGGGGACTTGACACACATGTCCTAAGAGATTGAGGCAGACACATCAGCTCAGGGGCATCAGCTAACTGGCCCTGGGCAGCCGGGACTGCCTGACTGTGAGGCCCTTGAGTCCCCAAATGCAGCCTGGGAAGCAGCCTGCCGTCCGGCTCCTCTGTGCACAGGTCCCTAACCCAGAAGCCCACAGAGTCCACCAGAAGGACGAGGGGCGGGACGTGGGGGCAGGAGCCTCTCCCGGAGGAGGAAGTGACCTGGATAATGAGGGTAACCACAGCCTTGTTCACCAAACCCCAGATACCCGAGCGGGTCTCTTTCTTCGAAGCCAGAAGGAGGGCGTTTGGGGGAAACAAGGGAAACCCCACAGAGGAATGGTCAGGCGGAGGGCGTTCCTGTTAACCGAGTATTCTGATTAAGTGAGAGCCACAGCATGGGCTGGCAGGAAGCCCACTGCCCTTTGTGGGGCTTTGTGGGGTTTCTTTCGTAGAGTGAGGAAGATTTGAACTATGTTGGTGGTTTCCAAGCTTTTTGGGTGTTTTTATTTTGGTTTTAACAGAAGCAGCCCCTGCTTCTTAAAGGAAAATCTCATGTCATATCCCATATGTAAAAACCCCATCCCAAGGCCAGGCATGGTGGCTCATGCCTGTAATCCCAGCACGTTGGGAGGTCAAGGCAGGCAGATCGTCTGAGTCCAAGAGTTCAAGACCAGCCGTGGGCAGCACGGTGAGATCCCGTCTCTACAAAAAATAAATACAAAAATTAGCGGGGTGCAGTGGTGTGTGCCTATGGTCCCAGATACTCCAGAGGCTGAGGCAGGAGAATTGTTTGAGCTCAGGAGACAGAGGTTGCAGTGAGCTGAGATTGTGGCCCTGCGCTCCAGACTGGATGACAGAGCAATTCTCTGTTCCAAAGAACAACAACAACAACAAAAAACCCCACCCCAAAGTGGCCCTGAGTCCCCTCCCGCCCCACAGAGCTCCTCAGAGCCTGATTTGAAACTCGCAAGGTTTCTCTGAGGTCCTCCTGGCCGCTGTGGTCTGAGATTCTGTAACTGACCCCACCTCATGGTGAAGCGCATCTTAACTTTCCAGGATGCCTCAGGGCCTTGCAAGGCGGGGTGGGTGAGAGCTATGAATCGGGCTATCCTCGAACACGCTAAGATGGAAAATTCTGGTCATCCGAGTGTTCTGTTTATTTCTGTGGGTACCTCGGTAAACAGGAATTTACAGTACCCAGCAAAGATAAACTTATGGAAGTCATTACCCCAGAAAGGGTTACAGGCCAGGGACATGAGGACACCCGGTCAGACCCGGTGGTGTTTGGATGACAGAGCCCTGAGTGGAGACACCCCAGGTCTGGTCCCAGCCTGACAGTGGTGGCCACAGCCTCAGGAGAGCCACTGTCTCAAGGCCGGAGTTCTGAAAAGACTCACAAGCATTTCTCATCGCTTTGAGGTTTACCATGCATTCTTTTCCTTTTTTTACTGATTGAGGAACTGAGGCTCAGAGAGGTGGAGTCACTTGCAAGTGGCTGAAGACAGAGTTCTCAGCTTCACTCTCAGGGGCTCCCACGTCATCCACTGAGCGGCCAGGGCAAAGCTGGACTTGCCCCGTTAACCTGGAAACTGGGGCTTTTTGAGGGGAGCCCCTCTTCCTGTGAACATGTGTGGGTTGAGTGATTGCCCTTGGGTCAGGATTGAATTAGACACTGATAATAGAAAGACAGGCCAGGCACGGTGGCTCGTGCCTGTAACCTCAGCCCTTGGAAGGCCAAGGCAAGAGGGTCACTTGGGACTAGGAGTTTAAGACCAGCCCAGGCAACACAACGAGACCCTGTCTCTAAAATAATTAACCAGGCAGATGGCACATGCCCGTAGTCCCAGCTACTAGGGAGGCTGAGATGGGAGGATTGTTTGAGACCGGGAGTTTCAGATTACAGTGAGCTTGATCATTGCACCACTGCACTCCAGCCTGGGTGACAGAGCAAGACTCTGTCTCGAAAATAAAAGAAAAATGGCCTGGTGTGGTTCATGCCTGTAATCCCAGAACTTTAAGAGGCCGAGGCAAGTGGATCACCTGAGGTCAAGAGTTCAGGACCAACCTGACCAACATGGAGAAACCCCGTCTCTAATAAAAATACAAAAATTGGCCGGGCATGGTGTCGCATTCCCTGTAACCCCAGCTACTTGGGAGGCTGAGAGGCAGGAGAACTGCTTGAGCCCGGGAGGCGGAGGTTGCAGTGAGCCGAGATCGGGCCATTGCACTGCAGCCTGGGCAACAAGAGCAAAACTCCATCTCAAAAAAAAAAGAAAAGAAAAAGAAAACGAATAAAGACATAGCCCTTGGGATCAAGGGCCAAGAATTAACTCTCTCAGGCAGCTGGAGGGGGAGCAAATGGAGGTATTGCTGAGAAGGAAGTGTCTGGGTTGATCTGGAGGCTGAGTAGTCAAGTAACAGATGGCGGCAGTAGGGAACAGCATTTTTTCATAGGGAACAGCCTGAGATAAGGGGAAGAGGCATGAGGAAACATCCCAAAGGATTCCTCCAGCTAAGTGCTAAGAGTGCCGGTGGGTCATTACAGAATGATGAAGAAGCAAGGATCAATATCCCAGAGAAGGAATAGGGTCCTTCTTCCAGAGTCTGACTTCCAGATTTCAGGAGCCCTGAGGCTGGCCACGGGAAACGCTTCTGATATTTGTGAGAATCTCTGAATGAGTTCTTGTTGGAGCTGGCAGAGCCCTTTAGGGGTTGTGTTAGTTTCCTGTGGTTGCCATAATAAATTACCACAAACTGGGTGGCTTGAAATAACAGACATTTATTCACTCAGTTCTGGAGGCCAGAAGTCTGAAATCAAGGTGCCAGCAGCCACACCCATCTCAAGGCTGTAGGAGGAACCCTTCCCTGCTTCTTCCAGGTGGCTTCTGGAGGGCGGCTCCAGGCACCCCTGAGCTTATGGCTGCATCGCTCCAGCCTCTGCCTCTATCCCCACCTGGCCTTCTCCCCTGCGTGCCTCGAGCCTCTCTGTCCCTTTCTCTTACACGGACACCTGTCATTGTCTTATAAGGACACTTCTGTGGGTTGAGAACCCACATGGATATTCCAGGATGATCTCATCGAGAGATCCTTAACTTAATTACAGCTACAAAGACCCTTTTTCCAAATAAGGTCACATTCACAGGTTCCAAGATGCAGATGGATCTCGGAGGCTGGGGAGGGGCACCGTTTAACCCACATGGGGATCAGCCATCCAATGACCTTATTTTGCAGTTGAGGATGCTGAGGCTCAGGTTGGCAAAGGCTCTTCCCCAAAGCCAGCCAGTCAGTAACACAGGGATCCTCAGGTGCCCCGAGATTCTTGTGCCGATGCTCCATTGTCATCGCAGCACAATACGTGCACTGTTTCATGCTGGCCAAACGTTCTGTGCGGAGCCTCTCTCCACTCACTGTAAGCTCGTTCCTCAGAGGAGATGGGCACAAAGAGCTCTAGGAACCTGCCCAAGGTCACATAGTCCATCTGTGGTCACACGGTCAATACGGTCCCCCTGGGAACCCCATGTGTCCAGAACAGTCTTAACACATAGGAGTCAGGACATGTTTGTGAGCGCCAGCGTGGCTCCAAAGCCTTTGGGGGAAGAACAGAGTCTATAGTCCTGCTGGGGAGATGGACACTCGCAAGACCACTCACAGACCGTCGGGGAGAGTACAGCCTGGGAGTGCCGGGGGGATTTTCCCAAGAAAGAGACCTCGGTTGAGTCACATCTAAGGAAGAATAAAAACAGTGAGGGGGGAATGCCTGGGATGGGAAGGACTTCCCGGGGAAGCTGGAATGAGCGTAGCATGTCTCAGGGACTCAATCAGTTCAGTTTTGCTGAAGCAGAAAGCAGGAAGCCAGGGGAAAATGAGGCTGAGGTTTCCAACTTGGTCCTGAGGGTACTAGGGAACCATGGCGGGTTTAAGCAGGAGCTACATCAGCCACTTTGTGTTTTAGAAAGATTGCTCTGGTCCCAGCTTTGACCTGTGTCCTGGGCCAGGGCTGGAGAAGCCAGGGGTGGGTAAGGCCTCTGCAGGGACCCCTCGGAGGGTCATGGGCCATTCACCCAGAGTTTAGCTCTAAACTCTCGCTTGGCAAGTGTAGGATGAAGCTGCAATTTGGAGCAGGAGGAGCAGTGCCTGGTCAACTGCCCTTCTGTTCCAGAACCCCAAGTCACAGGGGTAACCTGGGGGATGGAGGAGAAAGGTCTGCAGTCACAATCTAGCCAGTGCCTGCCTTGGTGTGGGCTAGGGAGGTGGCAGCCTCAGTGAGAAAGCTGCTGAGGATGGTAAAGGAGCCCTGGCGTGGAGGCTCATGCCTGTAATCCCAGCACTTTTGGAAGCCAAGGCAGGTGGATCACTTGAGGCCAGGAGTTTGAGATCAGCCTGGCCAACATAGCGAAACCTTGTCTCTACTAAAATTACAAAATTAGCCAGGTGTGGTGGCGTATGCCTGTAATCTCAGTGACCTTGGGGGCTGAGGCAAGAGAATTGCTTGAACCTGGGAGGTGGAGGTTGCAGTGAGCTGAGATTACGCCACTGCACTCCAGCCTGGGCAACAACAGCAAAACTCTGTCTCAAAAAAAAAAAAAAAGAAAAGAAAAAGCGACTGCAGTGATCAGTGAGTTGTGATGGCGCTGCTGTATTCCAGCCTGAGCAACAGAGTGAGATCCTGTCTCCAAAAAAAAAAAAAACAACCCCAGCACTGCCTCTCCAGAAGAGCGATTACAGTGGAATTAAGTAAATGAATGCCTATGAGATGAGATGAGTTTTATGTTAGTAAACACCAAAGCTCTATTCACCTGTAAGGGACGAATTTTTAAATACATGCTGTATTTCAAGGGGCCTTACTCCCCACCTTCCTGTGCCTAAAATCCCACCATTAGTCACTCACTTGCCTTAGGGCACTGAAGGCCCCAATTAAAATGTAAATGTGTGACCTAGTGGTGTCTCCATGGAGCCACGGGCACCCCTGACAGGGCCTCATGTCATCATTGTTGGCAATTTGTTCACCAGATTAGTCCAACAGAAAATTGCTGTCGATGAAGGGACTCATCTATGGAGATCCAGAGAACTCCTATGTAGAAGAGAGAATGTGGGGCAGGAAATGACACTGCCAGGCATTCCAGGGGGCCCTGGGCACTGACCGCTATCACCCCACCACCCTCCACCACACAGGCTTGGGCCATCTCCCACCTCCAAGGGCACCCGGTAGGGAGCCTGGAGGGTCTGCCAAGGCCATCCCCTAAGGCTGGGAGGGAGCCTGTGGCCCATTTTGCCAAGGGGAACCTGCTGCCCAGGGAGTCTGAGCTACACCCTGCAGGAAGTCCATGCAGCACAGCCCTCCAGCTGGGGTCAGGTCCGCCTGGCCAGCTGTGGGTTCAGGACAGGACGCCCCCTCTGGGAACACAGGAAGGAAGGGAGGACGCTGCTGACCCCGGTCAGGACAGGTCCCTTCCTCCCTGCCCCTTTCCTCACCCCTTACCTCCCATGGCCCCACCCTCTTCCCCACCAGGTGGCAGCCCCTCCACAGACCAGAGGGTGAGATGGGAGGCACCTCTCATAGGGCTCTTACCCAAAGGGTTTGGGAGAAACGCAGTCTCTTGGCCAGAACCAACCTATGCCTGCCGTAAGCAGCCCTGGCAGCCCTGAGGAGGCAGCAGATGGGGAAACTGAGGCTCCTCCTCCTCCATCAGGTCTCTGCTCAAATGTCACTTTCCCGACCACCCTTCTAAATCAGCCCTCCTGGGCTCTGTGATGGCATCCTCATCCAGGGAATTTGTCATCCGCCGATACCATCTTGTGTACAGAAGGACTGAGACCCGCATCCAGCCGGCATCTAGAGCATAGTAGGTGGTTCATAAATATTTGTTGAACCAATAAAGGAAGTAAAAACTGGGGAAAAGCCTGGACGTGGTGGCTTACACCTGTAATCCCAGCACTTTGGGAGGCTGAGGTGGGCAGATCACTTGAGGTCAGGAGTTTGAGACCAGCCTGGCCAACATGGTGAAACCCCATCTCTACTAAAATACTAAAAATAAAAAATAGTCAGGCATGGTGGCAGACACCTGTAATTCCAGATACTCAGGAGGCTGAGACATGAGAATCGCTTGAACCCAGGAGGCAGAGGTTGCAGCATTGCACTCCAGCCTGGGCGACAGAGCAAGACTTCGTCTCAAAAAAAAGACTCTGTCAGGGTCACTTGAAAGTCAGCAAAGGGTTAGCTCACGAACCCAGGCCCCAGAGGATTGCTTGAGCCTGGGAGGTCTAGGCTGCAGTGAGCTGTGATGGTGCCACTACATTTCAGCCGGGGCAACAGAGCAAGACCCAGTCTCAAAAAAAAAAAAAAAAAGAACCCAGGCCCCTGGACCCCCAGGCCAGGTCACTTGCAGATGTTCCTAAGGTGACTGAGAGTGCCCACTTTCCCCTGTGCACCTCTCCTCTAACTACTACCCAAAAGAGGGGATACTTACTCCATGGGACACAGACACACACCCCGCCACCCTCAGGCAATTACTTCCAGACATAGACCAGGGCTCAGCAAGCTTTGTCTGTCAAGGTTCAGGTGCTAACTATTTTAGCCTTTGTGGACCATCAGGGTCTCTGTCATGACTACTTGATTCTATTACAACACCCACACAAAATAACCGAGACAATATATAAATGAATGGGCGTGGCTGTGTGCCAATAAAGCTTCATTTACTAAAACAGGCAGGTGGACGGATTTAGCGAATAAAAATTCAGGACATCCAGTTAAACTTGAACTTTAGTGTACTGTTTATCTGCAACCCTAGCCTGGTGGGTAGCGGTGTGCAGATCCCTGGGCATAACTGGATTGGTGTGAACCTCGACGTGACAGGAAAGAGAGCCGCCATTATGAAATGCCCTATACTACGGGAACACTGGGCTGGACACCTTCCTTGTATCAACACATCTGTCTTCCTAGCAGCCCTGTGAGATGAGACGTGGGGACCCCACTTTGCATATGAGGAAATGGGAACTCAGAGAAGAACAGTCAGGAGTCCTGGTTCCCATAGCCGGTCAGGGACAGAACCAGGACCCACACCAGGAAAGTCTGGCTCTAAAGCCAGCGTCCTGTTACAGCAGCCTCACTTCATGAAAACTAACGCTCAGAGAGGTGAAGTGGTGTGTCTAGAGAGCACAGCGATGGGGAGACTGCCTGGGGCCAGGAAGTTGGATTTAGTTTCCTAGCTTCCTACCCACTGAGCTTTCCAGGGTCTGCCCACGGCTTCTGTGTACGAACTTGCAGTTGTCATTGGCCTCTTGGGCTGTCACGCGAGTGTGTGCGAGTGTGTTTGCACGCATATCTGCACACAGACAGGATGGGAAGCTGAGGAGCCCACAGTTTCAAGGGAGCTGGCCCTTGTCTTCTTTATCACCGTAGTCGGAGAGCAGATGAGACGCTGAGAGGTGGGAGGGTAATTGATGGGTCCGTTTGAGCAGGGCATCACAGCCCCCGCAAGCTGACATTTTGGGCCAAATGATTATTTGCGGTGGAGGGGCTGTCCTGTGTATTGAAGCATGTTTAGCAGCACCCCCGGCCCCCACTCTCTAGATGCCAGCAGCACCTCATCAATTATGCAGGACAACCAATACTGTCTCTGGGCGTCACAGAACGTCCCCTGGGAGGCAAGATTGCCTCTGACCGGTTGATTTTGACTCCCTGCGGTTTGAATATCATCAAGGGCTCACCAGGGAACCTGCACTCGCCCTCTCCTCTGGAGTCCACGAACCTCCCCAGGCCTTTGGCAAAGACATTCTGTACACCCAAAATGGCACCAGGCATTATCCGGAAACCCTAAAAAAGCAGAAGGAAGGGTTAGTCTCGGCCAAGCCATGATAAAAATCTCTGAGCGCACAGAATGGAACACCAGCGGATGCAGCCTGCCATTCCATGGACAGCAAGTGACGCTCGGATCCAGAGGTCCTGGAATCTGCCTGTGCACCAGGTCACCCCAGGAGCTTGTTCTTCTCATGAACTCAAGTGGACTCTGGAGGGTGGTCCTGAATCTGTCTTTTCCATGTTTCTTTTTTCCCCACCCAGCTCTGTTCCCCTCCCCACCAGCAGGTGCTTGGGACCAATTCCTGAAGACCCCTTGGAGGGAACCAAGGGGAGAGAACTGGGGGCCCCAGAGCTGCCAGCAGGGGTGGTGGTTTGGAGAAAGGACTTGGGGTGCATGGATCCTGCCACGTGGGTGGCTGACTTCCTTGCGTCAGGCTGGTCTGGTGTAGACGATGATCTCACCTGCTTGGAAGAGCCCTTGGCGGCTGCTTGGATCTGGGGTCGGGGAGGGGTCCCCAGGGCCAGACAGAGAGGAGCTTGGGGGCCGAGTACACCTCCCCCCCGCCTGGCTGCAGCCCAGCGTGGCTGCCTGTGGTCTGGCCCTGGAGCAGGGGACAGACCTCCCCCATGGCTGGCACCCTCTCAGCAGCCTCTTCCCGGCCACAGCGGGGAAAGTGAGAGGGGCTGACGTGGGGCTGACCTCACGCCCGGCTCCCCCTCCTCCAGCACCTCCCTCGGGGGTTCCCTGCTGCTGGGAAGTTGGACCTCCTGTGGAGGGAATGGGGGAGGGGAGGCAAGCAGAGAATTTGGCAGGCTGAACTGAGTGGGGGACTCTGGGGACTGGGGTAGGGGAGACAGAAAGATCCCCACACATCTCTGTACTTTCTCTGCAACCTCCAAGAGATCTGGGGTTGCCCTTACTCCATGTGGAAGGCTCATGAGAGATTCAGAGATGATCAAGAATGCGCAGCCCTGTGGGCAGCGGAGGAGGGGGCAGACTGCGCACTGACATTCAGCTGCTGCCTGGCCTGCTTACCCTGCCTGGTGGCCATCATCACATCCGCTTCTTTCAATGGCTTTCATGGGACAGATGAGGAAACTGAGTCACAGACAATTTCAGAAACTTGCCTAAGCTCCCACAGCTGGAAAAGATAAAGCCAGGATTCAAATCCAAGCGTGTCAGAGCCCTGGCCCTGTGCTGGGTGCCGCACATCAGCTCTCGTCTCATGAAATGAACCATCTCCTGAGAATCACAGTGAAACGCAGATTCCAAACCAGCAGGTCTGAAGTGGGGCCAAGATTCCACATTTTGGCCAGGCGTGGTGGCTTGCGACTGTTATCCCAGCACTTTGGGAGGTCAAGGTGGGAGGATCACTTGAGGCCAGGAGTTTGAGCAGCCTGGACAACATAGTGAGACCCCATCTCTACAAAAATAAGTTAGCCAGCTCAGTGGTGTGCACCTATAGTCCTAGCTACTCAGAAGGCTGAGGTGGGAAGATCACCTGAGCACAGAAGTTCAAGGCTGCAGTGAGCTATGATTGCATCACTACACTCCAGCCTGGATGACAGAGGGAGACCCAGTCTCTAAAATAACAAAAACAAAAAATGTTTTGCATCTCTAAGCTCCCAGGGGTGTAGACACGGCTTGTCTGTTCATTTTACCTAGTGTAGCCTGGCACGGGCATTTAATAAATAGAAGCTGTTATTGCTATTACCTGCATAAAGTATATATCATGTGCTCTGTGCATCGTAGGTGCCAATAAACAGTAGGTCCTTGTGATACACCATCCTATAAAGGAAGAGTCTGGTGAATTCTAGAGCCCAGTAGAAACCTACGATCGGCCAAGCACGGTGGCTCACGCCTGTAATCCCAGTACTTTGGGAGGCCAGGGGCAGGCAGATCACCTGAGGTCAGGAGTTCAAGACCAGCCTGGCCAACATGGCAAAACACCATCTCTACTAAAAATACAAAATTAGTGGGGGGTGGTGGTGCATACCTGTAGTCCTAGCTATGTGGGAGACTGAGGTACAAGAATCACTTGAACCCAGGAGATGGAGGTTACAGTGAGCCACGATCATGCCATTGCACTCCAGCCTGGGTGACAGAGCAAGACCCTGTCTCCAAAAAAAAAAAAAAAAAAAAAGAAAACCTACAATTGGTGTTCAGTTGGACTTAGGAGAGTCAGACCTGAAAGAGGCAAAGAGCACTTCGTGGATGAGGTGATATTTGAACAGGCCCTTGAAGAATTAGAATTTTCTACATAGCAAAGGAGAAAGGGCAGTCTAGACCAAGGTTCTGTGGCATTTAACAGGCCTCCAAGCCACCACTACGGCCTGAGGAAAGTGGTCATGAGAGAGGTGAGCCCAGAGATTCCATTGGACAGGAGAAGCTACATGTGTTGCAAAATGTAAATGCCAGGCCGCTTGTTGAAAAACCATTAAGCATTTCTGCATGAGGGCCCTGGGCAGTTGCCCAGGCTGTGCACATGTGAAGTAAGCCTTGAAGCTGGGAACTAGGTCCACAAGAAGGAGCCGGCCTTACCCTGTCTGCAGCTTGAGCAGGAATTTTAAAGGCTTCTGAAGTGAGGAGATGGTTCGATCAGACTGGAAGGCTGGAGGCAGAGGGATGAGTCTGAAGGCTGCAGCTGGAGTAGCCCAGGCTGAGGCTGGGACACAGAGAGGAGGGAATGCCCGAACCTCATGGAGGCTGATTTGGACACATTTGGTGCAGGTGGCACATAGGCCTTGGAAAGATACGGGTGTGTTTGTGTCCCAAGGGTGCCTAACACATTACCACAAACCGAATGGCTTAAAACACTTGACTTTTATTCTCTCACAGTTCTGGAGGCTGTAAGTTAGGAATCAAAGGGTCAGTAGGGCCATACTCCCTCCAAGGCTCCAAGGGAGGAGGCTTCCCTGTCTCTTCCAGCCTTTGAAGGCCCCAAGCATTCCTTGACTTGCTGCCCATCACTCCGTCTCAGCCTCTGCCTTCACGTGGCCTTCTCCTCTTCTCTCCTTTCTGTGTCTTTTATGGCACTTGTCCTTCGATTTAGGGCTCACCCAGAAATCCAGGATGATCTCACTTTGAGATCCCTTTTTTTTTTTGTAGAGATGGAGGGGGTCTCACCAAGTTGGTCAGGCTGGTCTCGAACTCCTGACCTTGTGATCCACCTGCCTTGGCCTCCCGAAGTGCTGGGATCACAGGCGTGAGCCACCGTGCCTGGCCTGAGATCCTAACTGAATTACATCTGCAAAGATTCTTTTTCCAAATAAGGTCACATGGACAGATTCTGGGGATTAGGACTCAGCTATATCTTTTCTAGCGGGGGGCCACCATTCAACCCTCCCACAGTGGGAGGTACAGGTGAGGCTCCTGTCTGAGATAGGGCAGGGAAAGCAGGGAGGGGAGGAGGCTGAGAGTCCTGGTCCTAGACCCATGGGCTACTGGTGCCTGGGCCTTGCCTATGGCACGCTTTTCATCTATCTGCAAAGAATGGTCCTTCAGGGAAATGGGAGTGTTCTAGCTGGCCCGCTGGGAGGTGGAGCCTGAGAGAGTGGGCCAGGAAAGAGCCTGCTGACAGGTAGGGCCCATCCCGGCTTTGATTCATTGACCGTCTGGGCAGGAGCTGGACGGATCCGCTAGGAATTACAAAAATGCTTCACACATATTTTCCTCTAGCTGGTGGTTTTCTGCTCGGTTAACCCCCGCTGGGCCCCCAATCCCATTGCTTGTCTGTGTCTGCGGCTGTGGCTCTCTCTCTCTCTGCATCTCATCCACCCCTCAGCCCCAGACGCTCTCTCTTCACACCCTCTCCTCTCTCCCCTAGTCGTTGACTCTTGGCTGGAGTGGGCAGGGCTTGACCACGTCCTCATAATTGAAATTTTTGGCCTCCAAAGCAGGGTGGTGCTTCCCTAAGTCAAAGGGACAGATTTCAAGCTGAGGCTTCTGCTAGGGCAGAAGGAGGCTTGAGAAGTGTCCTGGATGCCAAAGCCAGTGTGACCAGGAAAAGACTTGCTGCCTTTTCCAAGTGGCCTTGTAATGAGACAGACTCAAGGCCACTGATCCCCAATATCCTGCCCCAGTTCTATTACCTTCCTTCCTGCCCCTCCTCATGGCATTCCTCATGGACCAACTGGTCCTCCAGCACTCGCAGACTCTTCCCAGAGGGAGGAAGTCCTTCATCTATAAAACGGGTTTTAAAATACTGGAGGCAAGGCAGAAACTTCTGAGGCATGCTTAGTCCCTGCTCCACCTTCAAAAGCCCTAGTCTGTGCCTGTGGCATCCTGGCGCCTTGTAGAATCCCCTTCATTGGACTGTGTCTTTTAGTCCGTTTCCATTGCTGTAGCAGAATATCACAGACTGGGTAATTTATAAAGAAAAGGACTTTATTTCACTCACGGTTCTGGAGGCTGGGATGCAAAAACATGGCACCAGCATCTGGTGAGGAACACCTTGCCGTATCATGACATGGCAGCAAACATCACACAGTGAGAGCTGGTGTGCATGTTAGCTCAGGTCTTCCTTTGTCTTCTTCTTGCCACCAGTCCCCATCAGGAGGGCCCACATTGATCATCTTATCTAATCCCAATTACCTCCCGAAGGCCCCACTACCAATCAACACATGGATTTGGGGATTCAGTTTCCAACACATGAAATCTGGGGGACACATTCAAACTACAGAAGCTGCACTAGATGTTGGGCACCAGCTTTTGCAAAGATGGCTGCCTAAGCAGCCCTCCAAAAATCCACAGGCCTGTGAAGAAGGCTGCCGCTGGAGGAGAGGGCATCACACCACCCCTGTCCCCCTGTGAGTCTCCAGGGAGAAACTCTCTTTCGAACCCAGTCCCAGGACAGGCTCTGCTTTCCCTGAGATGCCTCTTTTTGGATTATGAAACTCACAAAGCAAGATCACATTTCCTTTCTTCTTTTAGCTGCCAGGAATCTCAGAGCCAGCTCTGAAGCTCGGCCATGGCAATTATGTGGCCCCTTGTGATCTGAAACATGTATTTTCTTTCTTTCTGTGGTCTTCCTCCTCTCACTCTGTTTATATCCTCTCTCATCCTGATTATCTATTTTATCAGCATTTTCATTAGGTACCTTTCGCTATAAGCTGCTTTACATACTGTTTGGAATAAAAAGGACTGTGAATAGGGAAATAAATGCATCTTAGTTCCATTATGATGTTAACATTTATTGCTGAAAATGTGATTGTTTAGTGTAATGAATTCCCATTCTGCATTATCTTTGAATTTCGAGGAGAGGTTACCTGGGAGACTCTCTTTCTTCTGCCAGTAACCCTTGAGCTCCTGCAGGTCTAATGCCTGGTGCATGGAGGGCCTCACCAGTCTTGACCAGGTGAGTGGATGGGTGTTGACCATCAAAAAACAGAGTGGGCATGGTGGTTCACACCTGTAATCTCAGCACTTTGGGAGGTCGAGGCAGGTGGATCACGAGGTCAGGAGTTCAAGACCAGCCTGGCCAACATGGTGAAGCCCTGTCCCTACTAAAAACTATAAAAATTAGCTGGTTGTGGTGGCACGTGCCTGTAATCCCAGCTACTCGGGAGGCTGAGGCGGGAGAATCGCTTGAGCCCGGGTGGCAGAAGTTGCAGTGAGCCAAGATCGTGCCACTGCACTCTAGCCTGGGCGACAGAGCGAGACTCTGTCTCAAAAAAAAAAAAAAAAAAAAAAAAAAAATATTAAAAACAACAACAGAATCTTTAACAAACTGGGTGATTTACCAATGCCACCCGGGGCCACAGTTT
>CAUYLG010011318.1:0-65846 GCA_963573385.1 Cacajao melanocephalus | reverse complement strand
ATAGCATTGAATCTGTAAATTACTTTGGGCAGTATGGCCATTTTCACGATATTGATTCTTCCTAACCATGAACATGGAATGTTTCTCCATCTATTTGTGTCCTCTCTTATTTCGTTGAGCAGTGGTTTGTAGTTCTCCTTGAAGAGGACCTTTACATTCTTTGTTAGTTGTATTCCTAGGTATTTTATTCTCTTTGTGGCAATTGTGAATGGCAGTTCATTCTTAATTTGGCTCTCTGTTTGTCTGTTAGTGGTGGATAGGAATTCTTGTGATTTTTGCACATTGATTTTGTATCCTGAGACTTTGCTGAAGTTGCTTATCAGTTTCAGGAGATTTTGGGCTCAGACGATGGGGTCTTCTAATAATATGATCATGTTATCTGCAAATAGAGACAATTTGACTTCCTCTTTTCCTAATTGAATACACTTTATTTCTTTTTCTTGCCTGATTGCTCTGGCTAGAACTTACAATACTATATTGAATAGGAGTGGTGAATGAGGGCATCCTTGTCTAGTGCCAGATTTCAAAGGGAATGCTTCCAGTTTTTACTCATTCAGTATGATATTGGCTGTTGGTTTGTCATAAATGGCTTTTATTATTTTGAGATACGTTCCCTCAATACCTAGTTTATTGAGGGTTTTTAGCATAAAGGGCTGTTGAATTTTGTCAAAGGACTTCCCTGCATCAATTGAGATAATCATGTGGTTTTTGTGTTTGGTTCTGTTTATGTGGTAAATTACGTTTATTGACTTGTGTATGTTGAACCAGCCTGACCAAAACACCAAAAGCACTGGCAACAAAAGCCAAAATAGACAAATGGGACCTAATCAAACTCCACAGCTTTTGCACAGCAAAAGAAACAGTCATTAGAGTGAATCGACAACCAACAGAATGGGAAAAAATTTTTGCAGTCTACCCATCTGACAAAGGGCTAATATCCAGAATCTACAAAGAACTAAAACAGATTTACAAGAAAAAAAAAAAAGCCCATTCAAAAGTGGGTGAAGGATATGAACAGAGACTTTACAAAAGAAGACATACATGAGGCCAACAAACATATGAAAAAATGCTCATCATCACTGGTCATTAGAGAAATGCAAATCAAAACTACATTGAGATAACATCTCACGTTAGTTAGAATGGCGATCATTAAAAAATCTGGAGACAACAGATGCTGGAGAGGATGTGGAGAAATAGGAACACTTTTACGCTGTTGGTGGGAGTGTAAACTAGTTCAGCCATTGTGGAAGACAGTGTGGCGATTCCTCAAGGACCTAGAAATCGAAATTCCATTTGACCCAGCAATCCCATTACTGGATATATATCCAAAGGGTTATGAATCGTTCTACTATAAGGACACATGAACACGAATGTTTATTGCAGCACTGTTTACAATAGCAAAGACGTGGAACCAACCCAAATGCCCATCGATGATAGACTGGACAGGGAAAATGTGGCACATATACACCATGGAATACTATGCAGCCATAAGAAACGATGAGTTCATGTCCTTTGTAGGGACATGGATGAACCTGGAAGCCATCATTCTCAGCAAACCAATGCAAGAACAGAAAATCAAACACCGCATATTCTCACTCATAGGTGGGTGTTGAACAATGAGAACACATGGACATAGGGAAGGGAGCATCACACACTGGGGTCTGTCAGAGGGAAATAGAGGAGGGACAGCGGGGGGTGGGGAGTTGGGGAGAGATAGCATGGGGAGAAATGCCAGATATAGGTGATGGGGAGGAAGGCAGCAAATCACACTGCCGTGTGTACCTATGCAACAATCTTGCATGTTCTTCACATGTACCCCAAAACCTAAAATGCAATTAAAAAAAAGATTTAAAATTAAAAAAAAAGAAAATTCTTACAGTTTTGGAGGCTAAGAAGTCCAAGGTCAAGGGGCTGCATCTGGTCAGGGTTTTCTTGCTGGTGGGGACTCTGCAGAATTCTGAGTCAGTGCAGGGCATCACATGGTGAGGAGGATGCGTGTGCTAGTCCAGGTCTTTCTTCTTATTCTTATAAATCCACCAGTCCCACTCCCACAATAACCCATAAATCCATTAATCCATGAATGAATTAATCTATTTGTGAGGGCAAAGTCCTCTTGACCTGATTATTTAAAGGCCCTCACCTCTCAATACTGCCACAATCAGGGATTAAGTTTCAACCTGAGTTTTGGAGGGGATAAACAGTCAAACCATGATGGTGGTAGATCCACTGCTATGGTTATAGTCCTTTGAGGCTTGCTAACTGTTACTATTACCCCAGTTTAAGCTCAGAGTGAGGAGGCCTGGGTAAATGTAGGTCACATACATAGATTTTGATTTAGTTAAAAGTTTTTATTTGTACTTTTACAAAAGCATTTTAATATATACAAAACTATTTTTTAGTGTAAAGTTAATTTAAAGTAACTTTTAGACAGGAAGATATATTTTTATTTTCTATCTTTAGTCCGCTTGTCTTTTTTTTTTCTCCAAGAGTATCTTGACATTACTGTATGCGGGAAGCTACTTAACCTGCCTTTAAAGAACATGTATAATTTGGTTCTGAAATGTGGAACAATACACTTTATTTAAAAGGTTCAGGATATTATGTAGCTCTAGAGGAGAGGAAAAATAGATTTTTTAAAAAGCAAAGGAGCTAAATACAGCAATTATTTCCAATAACATTACATGCTCCCTATTCAGAGTGTTTTTCAAGAAACACACACATTAAATGTTATGTGTTAATCAGACCCCTGTTCAACATGAAAATGATTAGGGCATAAACATTTCATAATCAGAAGTTATGATTGAGGACTGAGAATGATATCTCCTGACTTGCTCTGTGGAACAGATAATCAAGTTGTCTTTGTATAACTGAACCTGCAGTGAATGTTTTATTGGGAAATAAATGAAACTGATTATATATTCTAGGCAAAAAAAAAAGAACCACACTGTAATTACTTTCAATCTCCTCATAAATGTTTATCCACTAGCAGACATTTTGAAAATTGTTGGAAATTATAAGAGGATGGGAGCAAGAGCATGTTCATCACAGGAATTAAGAGCAGAAAAGACCTCTTGGGTTGGTCCATCCTTCTTCGTACCAAGAAGGCATCACGTTTATTCCACTCAGTCCAACTAAAGGATTTAGGTAATGGGCTCAACCACTTTTCTCAAGGCGATCTCGCACTGATTTCTGATTTCTTTACTGGGTTTCAGAAGATAATGGGGGCTTTAACCAAAACTTGCAAATCAGTTTCTAAAACTGCCAGTCTTCAAGACAACTCTTTGGCCTAAAAATCATTTCGAGCCAATCCTGTTTGCAGTGCTGACGGCTCTCTATTACTTTCTTTTCCCACTGCCCTCTCTGTCACTAGACCAAAGGCAAGTTTCTCTTTCTGTCAAACACTGCCCATAGAATGAGGCAAACCTGGGCATTCCCATGTCAAGACTGAACTATATACTTGGCACATACCTGCGTGCCACTCTTCCCTCTTCACTCCAAGAATGGTTCCCCTCCTTTCAACAGATGACCTACATGAGACTGGTCAGGCCACTGGGCTTCTGTTTCTTAGCCCCTCACTGCTCTGTCCATCTCCCTCCTGGAACCTGTCATTCTGCATCTCTTTACTAACCTCCCTCTAAACATTTCCACCGAATGCTTTGGAAACAAATTCTTGGTACTCTCAAAAGTGTCCTACAAAGTTTCTTCTTTCTTTTTAACCTGGTTCTCAGTTTTGGTCACTTGTATTCCACCTTCATATATATGTATGTATTTGCTATATCTGTATGCTATTTGTTTGGGTAAACATGGGCTTTTTCTATTTCAGCTGACAAACTGACAGGAAGAGGTGCATTTTAGCAAATGGAATAAAGCAACAAGTGTCATGTACTTACATCTCAAAGTAAAGTGGTACCCAAGGCATAAAAGGATATTTTGAAACTAGTTCATTTTTAGCCCTCTCCCTCTTCAAGGGTATAAATGGGTTGACCATATAGGACAAGAGATATTTTCTCCCTTTAGTCTCCATAGGAGGGATAGGTCGAAAAACATGGAAAATATACTACTAGAAGCAGAAACTGGGGTTCAGCTTTCAGAGTAGCCAGAGAAGGGACCTTCCCATTATTAAAGAAGCCATAGACACGTCTTCCTTTTTGAGTGAACTTTAGGGAAGCACTTAACACCTTTCACTGGGAATCTGCCAGATCCACATTTGTGCCATTCTACTCCTTTCCTCCACTCCCCATGAGTCAAAGGCAGCGTGAGATAGGAAGAGGGGAAGAGCTGCCCCAACAGTTGCAGGGAGGATAGGGAGGCCAGCTTTGCCCCTTCCCTACTTTAGACACCCCAGTCTGAAGCAGCACCAAGATGGCAGGGAGAAAGGATTCCTTGTGAAACAAGTTTAGAGTTTTGGTAATCAAACTGTACTGGTACCCTTAATTATTGAACTGACCCTGTTTTTTGGACTGTAAGGAACATAAAGTCTTTGTATTATGCAACGGTGTCCAGAAAATGGTATGGATTGGCTCAATAGCAGGAGGTCTACAGATTGAGTATAAAAGAATAACTGGGTTGGGGGCAGAAGAAAATAATGTTTAGTCTTTCCCTCTATGATATCACACTCCTTCATATCACACTGTTAGCATTTGTGAGGCTAACTACAGACTGTTTAAGGCTTAGCATCCAGGGCTACATATATACAACACAGGGATGATCAAATACCCAAGTACAGAAAAAAAGAGCCAAAATGTTCCAATGTCAAAACCATTCTAGAGGCACAAGAACATCCTATCAGTTGGCCATATGTAAAGATTCAGAGCTCTGGGTGGAATCTTATCTATGAACACAAACTTACAGTTTTTCTTACATTATTTTTAATCAGGTTTTTTTTTTGAGCTACAGTTTATGTATAGTAAAATGTATACCTTGTAGGAGTACAGTTCTATGAATCTTAAAAAATCTTTAAAAATGTACACATTTATTTAATTACTACCACAATTGAATTATAGAATATTTCTATTACCCTGAAAACTTTACTTGTGTCCCTTTTCAATCGATCCCTACTGTACCCCTACCACCAACTTCTGGTTTGGCCTTTCCCATAATGTCATTTAAATGGAATCACACAATGATTCCATTTAAATGGACTATTTTCTTCCTGGCTTATTTTACATAATATAAAGTTTGGAGACCCATCCCCATTGTGTGTATTAATAGTCTCTTTTTATTACCAAGTAGGATTTCATTGTATGTTTATTCCATCATTTGTTTATCCACTCATTAGTGAACTGACATTTGGATTATTTTCTGGAGATTATAAATAAAACAATTCACCTTAAAATCTTAAGATTTTCTTTAGTTTTGTCTTGAACAGTAGGTTTGGAATGTTAATTACACGTATATTAAATTATATATATATTTAGAGAGAAAGACATTAACACACATAACTATGAATATGAAGACTTTTGTCTTTGTATCCTTCAAAGACATTCATCTCAGAATGACTGATGCTGTGTAAACCACGCATACCGTGCTTTAGGAAATACTTATCCAACTGGATTCTTTCTCCCCTCTTCACCTTACTCCCCAGGACCCAGCTTCCACTGCATGTTCCCTGAAGGTGGCAGCTCCTTTTCTCACACATCATGGGGCAGGAGGCGATTCTAGTATACTCCTACCTCTCAGGGCTGCTTCCAGAGAGCTTCTCTTTCAACACCCTGGAATAAACCCACAGGCTTTGAAGCTGATTCCTTTATACCATGAACAACTGGATAAAGGAAATAACATTCATGTTGGAGGAGATGGACAACTATAGGTAAAAAATAAGGTCCGAAATACTTTTTTTAAAAAGACAAAATATATTTGAAATATAAATGAACCTACAGAAACACAAATGAGCCAAGTACAAGTAATTAAGAATTATTTTCCCCACGATTTACCTTTGTCATCTTCATTTTTCTTTTATCAATGTCCTATGGTGAATTACCTCTAGCAATTATTGTCAATGATCAAAAACCAAAGTATGAAAAGCATGTGAAGAAAACTGTTTCTTTAGAGGCTGATGACCAAAATCTCAAGCATTCGTGTTCAATTTCTAAGTTATTAGGAGTTAGCCCTCTAGTCCTCAGAACACAAGAAATTATCATTCCACTTGAGTAGAAACTTTATTGATTGATTGATTGAGACAGAGTCTTACTCTGTTGCCCAGGCTGGAGTGCAGTGGCATGATCTTGGCTCACTGCAACCTCCGCCTCCTGGGTTCAAGTGATTCTCCTGCCTCAGCCTCCCGAGTAGCTGGGACTACAGGCGTGCACCACCACACCCAGCTAATTTTTGTATTTTTAGTAGAGACGGGGTTTCACCATGTTAGCCAGGATGATCTTGATCTCCTGACCTCGTGATCCGCCCACCTCAGCCTCCCAAAGTGCTGGGATTACAGGCCTGAGCCACCGTGCCCAGCCCAACTTTTATTATTTATTAAGAATCAACATTTATCTTTTCTCACTTTTGCTTTGAAAAAGAGAGAAGGATTGGAAATGACCAGCTATCAATTTTACTGGTATTGAAAAGGCTGAGATGATGGCCTAGATTTGGATTATGTAAAAACAATGGAATTCTAACAAGGGCAGAGGGAATCGAATGAGGAAAAATGTGCTCAGCTGTGAACGCTACCTAGTAATACAGAAGGGGGTAAGGGAAATGCTACATAGAGGAGGGCATGCTCCCTGGCTAGGGCTCCACCCCTGGGCCTGTGCCCACAGACCTAGGTGAGAACAGGCATTTTTGTTTTCCTGCCAAATCTTTCATTTTCCAAGATCACCCTGGCCTGCCACGCCTCCATTCTGTGCCTATAAAAAGCCTGAGACCCTAGCAGGTAGAACACATCAGTAAAAGACAGATGCAGGCACGCTGGCAGGCCATCCACTGGGTAGGGGTTGGGAATGAGTCAGAGTTTGGCTGGAACAGTTGGAGGAGATCTTCATGAATACATTTTTTTATGTATATTTATTTTTTATATACTTTAAGTTCTGGGGTTCATGTGCAGAACGTTCAGGTTTGTTACATAGGTATACGCGTGCCTTGGTGATTTGCTGCATCCATTTCCCCGTCATCTACAACAGGTATTTCTCCTAATGTTATCCCTCCCCAATCCCCCCATCCCCTGCTATACCTCCTCTAGCTTCCCCACCTCCCAACAAGCCCTGGTGTGTGATGTTCCCCTCCCTGTGTCCATGTGTTCTCACTGTTCAGCACCCACTTATGAGTGAAAACATGCAGTGTTTGGTGTTCTATTCTTGGGTCAGTCTGCTGAGAATAATGGTTTCCAGCTTCATCCATGTCCTTGCAAATGACATGAATTCATCCTTTTTTATGGCTGCATAGTATTCCATGGTGTATGTGTGCCACATTTTCCTTATCCAGTCTACCTTTGATGGGCATTTGGGTTGGTCGCAAGTCTTTGCTGTTGTAAACAGTGCTGCAATAAACATATGTGTGCATGTGTCTTTTATTTTTTTATATAGTTTTACTAAAGGACTAAGAGAATACATTAGTATTAATGGGAAGTGTGATATGTATGTTAATAGAATGGCTCATATTGTAAAGATGTTGATTTTTCTCACATCTGCAACATGTACAAGTAGCTAGAGTTTAGAATCCAAAATATTCAAAGAACTCCTATTAACAACAACAAAAAAGACAACTTGGTAGAAAAATAAGCAGAGAATATGAATAGGCAAGTCAGACAAGATAAAATGCAAATGACCAATAAGCATTAAAGGGGAAATCAATTTCACTAGTAATCAGAAAAATTCAAATTACAATAAAGAGATTGTATTAGTTTGTATTCATGCTGATAAAGACATACCTGACATGCCTGAGACGGGGAAGAAAAAGACATACCTGACATACCTGAGACGGGGAAGAAAAAGAAGTTTAATTGGACTTACAGTTCCACATGGCTGGGGAGGCCTCAGAATCATGGCAGGAGGTGTAAGGCACTTCTTACATGGTGGCAGCAAGAGAAAATGAGGACAAAGCAAAAGCGGAAACCCCGGATAAACCCATCAGATCTCATGAGACTTATTCACTATCTCGAGAATAGCACAAGAAAGATTGCCCCCATGATTTAATTATCCTCCCCTCCCCAAGTCCTTCCCACAACATGTGAGAATTCTGGGAGACACAATTCAAGATGAGATTTGGGTGGAGACACAGCCAAACCACATCAGACATCTTATTATTTTTTCATCCTTTTAAATAACAAAAACATTCAAATATCAGACAATATCAAATACTGGAAAGATTGTGAGGAAGTGGATATACTATTGTTGCAGCCCCTCTTAGGAGCAATTTGGCAATATCAGTTAATAAACCTGAAAAACAGGTTTAACTGATTACTGTCTTCCTTAAGACAGTCATAAGACAACAATAACCATGATAGCTCACAGGCCTGGAGCGCACTTGGTAACGGTGAGTATTTCAAGTTCTTTTGTAGATGAATTCATCTGATTCTCATAATAACTGTATGGTGTAGAAACTATTGTTATTCTTACTTTCTGGGTGGGGAAACTGAAGTACAGAGAGAGGAAAACCTTGGCTAAGGTCACCTGGCAGAACCAGTCCCTGACATGTGACTGTCTGGCTTCTGAGCCTGATTTCAATCACTTACCATATACTGCCTTTCTAGAACAACACTATATCATGTATGTAAAGTTATGAGTGCCAAAATATTTTGCAGCAGTGAGCAAAACTGGAAGCAAAATAAATGTCTTCCAAGAGGACAATAGATAAATGAAATAGGTCTGAATACTGTTTGTGATTAAAAGATGAATTAATACATGGACAGATATTTAAAAATAGTATGATAAAGTTTTTTTTTTTATACAACTTATAAAAAACCTGTCTGCCTAATGGAAATTGGGGTGGGGGCAGGTATGGCTAAGTTACCATGAAGTTTATAATGCAATATTTTACTTTTAAAATAATTTTACTTTTTCAAAGTTAACTTTCAATGGAAAGTTTTAAACAATATTTTGCTTTTTCAAAATAAACTATCAATGGAATACTACATATCTTAATCTACTAATAAAAGAATAAAACAGATGCAAACCAAATAGGATTAGTAAAACTGAAGGGAGAATGGTTTTAACCACTAATATATGGATTTATTTGCAAAAAGAAAAATTCATGTATTACACATGTAATTTAAAAAAAACATTAACATAAAAAGGTGAGAATTAAGTAATTCAAATGCTTATTATAATTTATTTTATGTGATTGGGTTATATGTGATGATTATGTGCTTTATTCTGTGATTTTCAAATTTCCAAATATAAAAGGAAAACAACCCAAATAAGAAAGAACAAGCAGGAGAAGGAAGAAGCAAAGGAAATAATGTAAGGGAAAAGAAAAAATGATGGCTTATATTTTCAAAGTTCACATCTATTGGGTTTCAGGACGTACACATACTGGAGGAACACAAAAGAGAAGAGTATCATAAAAGCTCTGGTATTAGGAAAATTGATACCAAGAATGAACCTGGCATGACATTAAACACATATGTTTAAGACAACAAAATTAGTTTGGTGGTTTGCTTTTCTATTTCGTGTGTGTGTGTGTGTGTGTGTGTGTGTGTTTTCTATAATGGAAAAAAGAGCAAAGAAAGAATATGCTTAGTGTGTAGAATCTAGTATAATATTCAAAAGAAACAAAGTTGAGCTTTTGAAACTCCAGTTAAAGTTGTATAAAAAAATCTGGAAGTCATAATTAATGTGTAATGTGTCAGGATCAAAATTTGCAAAGATTTGACAAGCTGGAAACCAAAAAGATACAATTTACCAAAGATGATTCATTCCCTTTGTTGTGTGTGGGAGTGGGTGGGGCATATTTATGTGCTCTGTGGAGGTTACAAAGATAAATAAGAAGTAGTCACTGTAAGGGTTGATATAAAAATATTTAGCCACTAGTATGACAATAGCACCAGGTAATTAGAAAGAAAGCAAAAAAACAAACAAACAAACAAACAAACAACAAAAAAAAAAACATAGCCCTTACCCTTCAAAGCTGGGTAATGTAATAGGACAATAAGAAAATGTATTCACTGCCATGCAATGTATAATATCATTGTTACAGAACACTAAAGGGCTGGAAGAGTGTGTGTGTGTGTGTGTGTGTGTGCGTGTGTGTGCGTCTCTCTCTGTGTGTGTGCATGCACTCATGCTGGGGTGATTGTAGGTGTGGGTATGGAGGAGATGACCCTCAAAGAAGGGATGAAAGGACCACCTGAGAAAACGTGTGAAGGCAAGAAATCATGGGATTCTTTGCCAGAGAATCCAGAATAGATAGCCCAAGGTGGCTGGAAAACAAGCGTATAAAAAACATCAGGACTTTGCCTAGAGCCTATAAAGTATACATGACAAAAACAAGTATGTTTGAATTTAATTCTTTAGGTAATAGTGAGTCATTAAAGGTTTCTTGATTTAAAACGAGCATCCTGACTAGAACCATCAGGCAAGTGAAAGAATTTCATCTTGAGCTATTCTCCTTATCTCCTCTTGCGCTAGACAGAATAATGACCCCAAATGTGTCTGTACCCTAATTTTTAGAACCTGTGAATATGTTACCTTTGCAGATGTGTGTAAGGTCAAGGGCCTTTAATCCTGGATCATCAGGGTGGGCCCAGTATAATCACCGAAATTTTTAAAAGCAGAGAACCTTTCCCATCTGTCAGAGAGAGATACAACTTGAGAAGGACTCTTTCTTTATTGCTGGCTCTGAAAACAGAGCAAGGGAATCATGAGCCAAAGAACAAAGTGACCTCCAGAACTGGGAACAGTCCGCAGTGGACTATACACTTGAAAGGGGTGAATCTCAGTCCTGAAACTGCAAGGAACTCAATTATGCCAACCACCTGATAAGCAGGAAACAGATTCTCCCCTAGAGCTTCCATAAGGAAATGCAGCCTTAGGCAACTGAATTTTATCTTGGTGAAACCTGTACTGGACTTCTGATCTACAGAGCTGTAAGATAGTAAAGGTGTGTTTATGCTGAAAAGTTTGTGGTAATTTGTTATAGCAGAAATAGAAAACTAATACTTGTATATTTTAGGTACTTTGGTTCTTTCAATGAATCATACACTCTCCTGCCCCAGATTCTATGGATGCATTTTTGCATCTAAATGGTACACTTTGTCTCAGATACCACCACCTCCACAACCTTTGTGAGGAAGGTTTCTCTATCTCTATGCTCTACGGTTTACAACTGCTACTTTCTCAGAAAGGCTTCCATAGAATCTAAATTCCCACAGTGGCTGTGTTCCCTGTTGTATCCCAAAGTCTCAAAGGTGTCTTGCTCACTCATTGTAGAGGTTCAGTAAATATCCGCATAAGAAAGTAGAACTTTTAAGTAATGGTGTACCTCCAAGTGTTCATTTGCTCACACAAGGTAGTATCCACCAGATCGCTCTTTTGTAAAAGAACTTTTTTATGTTTCTAATTAATAAGTATTCTGTGTGGCAATAATTTGAGATCCTGACTCAATTGTTTTAGAAGTCACTAATGATCCTTGCTAAATCTACTGTTATAATTGGACACAAAATTGTAATATTCTAACTCTATATTTCTTCAATTTATTAGCTGATATTCTGTTAAGAAGAGTATTCTTTCCTCAGCCGTCTCTTTAATATTGCTATGGATATATATATATATATATATATGCACACATACACATATAGCTATATACATGGCTGTATGTATATGTGTGTATATATATGGCTATATGGATGTATACACGTGTATATACATACATACACATGTATATATGTGTATATATACATATGCATGTATATATGTGTGTATACACATATGTATACATATACACACATATGCATGTATATATGTATATATACACACACATACATATAATAGTTTTTTCCCCTGAATCTGATTTAATTGTTATTACTCTGATGCTTACTTGTCTCTAGTTTGGCCAGAGCTGGCCCCTTCAAGCTAACTGCCATGTCCTTTTCATAATAACACCTAAGATTTTGAATACTTTCTTGCTTCCTGGCACAAACTTTTCCAAGCTCATCTTCTATTGTTTCTGCCTCAGACATAGAATCATAGAAACTAAAAGGACAAAAAATGATAATTATCTCATAGAAAGAAATTTACTACAAAAACACAAACTATTTTTATCCTTATACTGAGTATGGTATAAAATACTTGAGGCAAGTAGGCTTAAAACTGCTTAATAAAAAAATTTTATTGAGCCTAGAAATAAATCTGTGCACTTACAGTGAACTCATCTTTGACAAAGGTGCCAAAAATGTACATTAAGAAAAGGACACTCTCTTCAATAAACAGTACTGCGAAAACTGGATCTCCATATGCAGAAGAAAGAAACTAGACCCTTTCTCTGGTCATATACAAAAATGAAATAAAAATGGACTAAAGACTTAAACCTAAGACCTGAAACTATGAAACTATTAACAGAGCATTGGAAAAACACTGCAGGATATTGGTCTTGGCAAAGATTTCTTTAGTAAGACCTCAAAAGCACAGGCAACCAAAGCAAAAATGGACAAATGAGATTACATCAAGCTAAAAAGATGTCTCGACCGCAAAGGAAACAACACAGTGAAGAGGCAATCAACAGACTGCAAGTAAATATTTGCAAACTGCCCATGTAGCAAGAGATTAATAACAAACATATATAAGGAAGCGAATAACTTTGAAAAAAAATCTGGTTTTAAAATGGGCAAAAGATCTGAATAAACATTTCTCAAAAGAAGACATACAATTGGCCAAAAGGTATATGAAAAAATGATCATCACTAATCAGAGAAGTGCAAATAAAAATTACAATGAGATAGCATCTCACCCCAGTTAAAATGGCTTTTATGCAAAAGACAGGCAACAACAAATGCTGGCGAGGATGTAGAGAAACGGGAGACCTTGTAAACTATTGATGGGAATGTAAATTAGTACAACTGCGAGGGAGAACAGTCTGAAAAACTAAAAATAGATCTACTGGCTGGGCATGGTGCCTCAAGTGGTAACCCCAGCACTTTCGGAGGCCCAGGCAGGTGGATGACCTAAGGTTAGGAGTTCAAGACCAGCCGGACTAACATGGTGAAACAACCCTGTTTCTACTAAAAATACAAAAATACAAAAATGTGTCTATTCAAAATGTTCAAAGTAAGAGCTTGTTCGGATCACACTCATACTTTATAGTTCCACTGAGGCTCTAGATAAATTATTTTAATTGAATCTAAGTTTATAGCATTGACTCGCACACACTGGCCTGCAGTAACACTTGTGAAATTTTCTATGCGAAACCAGTCAAGAAATATTTGCCAAATATCTTTTGGTCAACGTGCAACTGCAGTGACGAAGGGACTCATTTTTCCTCCTTATTGTAGATCCCATGGCCAATCCCTGGTCTCTGAGAAATGAGACAGGTCATAAGGCAAAGCGGGCACCAGGTCTGTGTCCTGGTGGATTTCAGGAACTGACCGGGTGAAAGCAATGGGATGAGGGAGAAAGGACACAGGGTTCTGAGACAGAGGTATCCCATCACTCTCACTTACTAGCTGGGTTATCTCAAAGATTCTATTTAACTTCTTTGAACTTCACCTGTAAAATAGGAAAATTAAGATTTCCTAAGTAGTACAAAAATGGAATATGAATTTATATAATAGTACTCTGTAAAGGGCTATATCCACATTCCTAACTGTATCAAGCCATCCATTCATTCACCTAGATTTCTAGAGTCACCTAATTTCCACCCACTTCTGTAATAGAGAGTGAACTCTTAAGTTTTGTGCACAAAATTTATATAAGTGTAAAAGCATTCAAGTAATAGCTACTCCAAACTTTTCTTAAGGTGACATGTTTTCCTATCATGTCATCTTTGTCATGATTTATTTACTTCATTTCTGGCCAAAAGCACATAAAAGCTAACAATTTTTCCTTATGCTATAGATTAGGAAACAAAACCAAATTCATCCAGTGGTGTTTTTCTGGTTGGAATTTCCTACAAATCAATACTGTCTATTTTGCTATGATATTCCGTATGAATGCAAATTCTGTAAGTCAATAGAGAAAGTAAGATATTGAGAACTAGGCTGGCAAAAGAAAATTTCCAGATTTCACTGGTATATGAGGTTACGTCCGCATCAATATACACATTTCTTAATACAGTGCAGGATTCACCTAATACCCAGGAAGTCCAGGCATTTGTGAAATTTCCCTCCCTCAAGTATTTTAGAGTATTTCCAGAGCGATAGTCTCTCTCATGTACTTAGAAACCATTTGAGTCGTGCTGCTGATCCCTCTGCTTGTGACCTATGGGATGAGAAGTGAGGTAGAAGAGAAAGAAGCTCACTGGAGCTCTTGTTCTCAGTCCATATTACCCTGCTCTCTTTCTTCCCCTTCTGTCTTTCCCTCACCCCAAACAGGAAACTCTGATGCTTATCAGTTCAGACCAAACAGTGTGTTACTCAAATAAATGAAAAAATACAATGCCTTTAGAATTGAAAAACCAACCAACAAACAAACAAACCTCAGCATCCCAGGAAGCAGAGGGAGGGATAGTAAGACAGGGAAGGAGAACCACTGGGTGCATTGTTGAGCTGGATCCTGAGACTCAATACCACTGGGGCCTTTGAAAAAAGCATGTGGGAGCACCTTGGAATTTTCCCTCTGAAGGACAGGAGGGTGAGACATGTATCTCTGACTCTTGTCCTTCATTGGTTGAAGGTTGTCCAAAGGGGCATTAACTCCTTGACACTTGCAGGCTGGCTGTGTGCTCAAGCTCACCTCTAGCTTTGGAGAAAGCCCTGAGGCAGAAAAGTGGAGTAACTCCAGGGCAAATGCTAGCAGACAGAGCTCAGAACCATCCACCATGGCTGCCACTGAAATCAGAGGTGGGCTGAGATGCGATATAGGTGCAAAATGCATCTGTTGCAACTAGTGTCAGTGACATTTAGCCCATTCATTATGCCTATAACTTCCATGCAATAAGAAATATAAGATAACAATCAGAATGAGAGATATTAATAAACAGTCCCTACAGCACCAAACACCTGTTCTACTTCAAGTGCTAGACACAAAGAAAGGCAGTATAGGATGATGTGCAGATCATGAACTTCAGGGCTACACAGATTTGAGTCAAAGTCCCTGTTCCACCCTTGTTAATTGTATGCTCTTAGCAGTTATTCAGTTTGCTGAAGCCTCAATTTTCCCATCTGTTAAATAATAATATTAATGGATGCCAAGTACAGTGCCAGGCACAGAACAGTCAGCCAGTAAACATTAGTTCCTTTCTACTTTAATGAAGCAGAACTACTTCCCCTCAAATACTTACTCAGATGAAACAGTGCTCGTGTCATCCAGAAAATTATAGGTTGAAAGTTGTATTAGTTTGTTCTCACACTGCTATACAAAATAACCGAGACCGGGTAATTTACCCCAAAAAAAAAAAAAGAAAGGTTTAATTGGCTCACAGTTCTGCAGGAAGCATGGCAGTATCTGCTTCTTGGGAGGCCTCAGGGAGCCTTTACTTATGGTGCAAGGCAAAGGGAGGGCAGGCATCGTACGTGACAGGAGCAGGATCGAAGAGCAGGGAGGTGCCACATACTTTTAAACAACCAGGTCTCATAAGAACTCACTGTCACAAGAATAGCACCATCTCCTGGTGCCAAACCAGTGGTCCCCAACCCCTGGGCCGTGGACTGAGGCCTGTTAGGAATGCAGCTGCACTGCAGGTAGTGAGTGGGGGACAAGTAAGCATTACTGCCTGAGCTCCACCTTCTGTCTGATCAGTGCCAGAATTAGATTCTCATAGGAACGCAAACCCTATTGTGAACTGCCCGTGTGAGGGATCTAGGTTGCATGCTCCTTATGAGAATCTGATGCCTGACTAGAAATTTTTAGTTTATCCTGTTAACCATAATTTTCCAGTATATCCCAACTGTATCCAAGTTTGAAACATATAAAACTGTCCTACATTGGTCCAAGGAAGTTTACTGACACAGTAAAGTTTGATCAGCAATTCTCAGCAGTCAGCTTTGGAGTCTCAAATTTTCAGTCAGGCTTCATAACATAGGTAGGAATAAACTGAATAATAAAATTAAAAAACCCATTCCTGAGCTTTTGAATCAACATCTCCAGTGACAGGTGGAGCTCGGGGTTCTGAATTTTGTATGATATTATTCTGAATCACACCCAGGGTTGAAAATTTTGAAAAAGTCATCTTAAAACTCAAACATTTTAGTTTGGACTTTGCTTGGATTTCTTTCCTTAATGGTCTAATTTATTTCCTTTATGCCCCCTGCCTCTGTATTTTCCCACTGGAATCTAAGAACTGGAAGAAAACAAAACAGATTTTCTATATTACCTTAATTTATAGCATTTTCCACGTACATTTTCTTACTGAATTTTCTATATGATCCTGTGGGGTTACAGACAGAGAAGCTGAGACTCAGAGGCCAGATAATTGATCAGCTTCCACCTTTAGTGGCAGAGCCAGGAATTGAAACACAGATCTTTTTTCAGTGATTTTTAAATTACATTTTTACTGAATCACAGGAGTTTCATCTAGTTTTTAAGTTTTCAAGGTTTTTTTCCTCTTCCTAGTCAACATTCAGAAAGGCCTTATCATATTTTTTGGCACAAAATAGCCTCCGGGGCAGAATTCTGACCCTGAGACAAGATAACATGATTCTAATACATTTATTCATAAAGATATAAAATAGACTCACTCATATCAAATGTGTTAGAGAAATAATCATTCTGCCAACACATTTAATTTAGGTGGAAAATATTTGCTTTGCTGACTGGCTGATTAATCACATCAAATAATTACAACATTAAAATAATAATTTGTCAGAAAAGGTTGGCAGCCCTCAAACAAAAATAATCTACTGCTTCTCATTAACTAACAAATTAATACAACTCATTTTACTGAATGAGCTGAAATTTGCTGTTTATGTTAATTTATATTTCTCTGAGCTCATAGTTTAGCAAGAATTTCTAATCATTTTCTTATGAACTTTGTATATAACTGATCTGCTAAGCCTGTGACTCCCAAATGAGGTTAAGTTTTCTTTGTGTATGCAAACTATCATAGCAGGAACCCTTATTGATTTTCTGGCAGGGATTGGCCTCTTTCAATTTATCTTTTCACTCACTGATTTCTCAGGTCATTGCCTTAAAATTCCTCATTTTTCCTATGCTCTGATTTCTCTTCTTGCTACCAGGCCATCTTTTCTGGGGCAGATGAACCCCATGTCATCATCTCACTTCTGGGCCGCTGTCTTCCCCTGATACTACCAAAAATAGTTTCAATTCCCCCAATTCCCACACACAACTGAGACTAAACCATACTGTTAAAAAGAGCTTACAGAAAGCTCAGAGACTAGAGAAACTTAACGGACTGCTGTTGGAAGTCTATAAGAGACCATGAGTGTCCCTTCTGTTTCCTGGCAGCCCTCTGTATGGTATGGCTTTTGACTCCTTCTCATCAACAAGATTTAGATATTTCTACAACTAAGAGTCTAGGCCTGCCTGACTGCCTCCTCTGCCAAAGATAAGGGGTGATCTTTTGTTCCTAAGGCTCATCTTATTTCTTCTTCTAGGGTGATTGACATTGGGAATATCCATTCTCTTCCAGGGAAAATATTAACCCACAAATAAGGTGTAATCTCATCCTGTGTCTACTACAAAGGGTCTGGCCTAAACCGTGGCTCTTGCAATCTTAAATGAAAAGGGGCATCAATGGCCCAATGTAGGTAGTGCTATGACAACCTAGTTCACGATTTTTCACAGTATTTTCTGTAGCATGAATGGAAAAGAAGATAAGAAATGTCTAACCCATCTCCTAGACCTCCTGAAGGAAAATACTTGAACAAAAGTAATTCACATTTTCCAAGAACATAGAGTGTATTTCAGGCACAGGGCAATTTCTGAGTCTATATGGGCTCATTTTCACTATTAACTCAATTGCATTACTACACAGAATGCTTAATTCCAGTCTGAAGCATCTGCTTTTAAGTTAATTCCCAAATGCAATGAGTAGATATTTCCTTATGTCTGCAGGACTAGAACAGCTTAACAATGAGAGTTTTCTTCAAGGATCAATTCCAATATCTGCCCTAGAATATTTAAAGAGCCTGTATTCTCCTGAAGGGCAATTTCCCATCTTTGTAGCTTAAAAGGTAAGCTACAACCTTTATTTTAGATAGATACTTTATTTTAAATGCTGCTACTTTATATGGTTTATCACATTTATTCAATTCCTATTTAAATTGAGGTGGGAACCCTTTAAGCTATTAAGAAAAATAATCAACATAAGGCCACATGAATCAGTCTTTCAAAGAGAAATATCAATTATTTTTTCCATAAGTTAAGAAAGGAGAATATATAACCTTATCAGATATATGGAAAAAAGACTCCAGGTCTGTTACTGTGGTCAAAAAAAGGACCATGAGAAATAAAGTGAAAGTAAAGAGAAAAAGATAGTGATATTAATAAAGATTGAGGCACAATACAGAAAAAAAATTACATACCTATGCACACACATATGCCTACACATTAAAACACACCATACCTCTGAGACTCTCACATGAGTAAGATGAGGTGGAGAAGATGACATATTGAAACCAGGAAATACATACCAAGATCACAGGTAACATGATAGCAATCTTGTCTTCTGGTACATGCCTACTAGACTCTTAAAATCAGGTTTTGGTTTTGGTTTTTAACTATAGGCACAAATAAGTATAGTGATCTATTTAAATATAAAGCATAATTGATATAATATCATATAATTGATATGATTCTAGACCCCTAAACCAGTATTCATCCTAATTCTAAAAATGTCTTTAAAACCAAAATTGTATTTTTAAGTCCATAGTTTAATGCCTCTATCTGCCTCAGTAAAAATTGATAAGATTTTATAATATCCTACAAGGGAAATTAGTCTTTTCTCCAGAGAGACAATCCACTTATTTTAGGAAGCTAAATTAGGTGTTCTACAGCCACTTTAACATTTTTAGCACAGAACCCTAAGCTGAACATTCTCTAAACTTTGTTTCTCTCTCTAAGTAGTTCTGCACTTAACCAACTCGAACAAAATAGGCCTTAGAATCTGATAAATCCAGCTTTAAAATCTGGCTCTGTCATTTCTTAGAAATGGGATTTTAATAAATTATTTAACCTAAGATTGTGTTGTCTTGGCTCTTGTTTTGTAAATGGAAATGATGTGAAGATTAAATGAGATAATGTATATAAAATAACAAGCTCAGCACTAGCACACATCTTTATGAAGGTCTTTTTCCTTCCACTTCATATGTTACATGAAGGGGAGTATATCTGGCACTTTAGTAAGTACACTTTCATTGAACACTAAGCAAAGGATTCTTCGTTCCTTTTCAGTAACAGCCAACGCTCCTCTGTGTGCCAAGCTCTATTCTCTATTTTAAGTGCTTTACATATATAGCTCATTTAATTTTCTCAGCACACTATGAAGCAGGCTTTATTATGATCCTTGTTTTGTGGATGACAACAGAGGATGGGAAAGGTTAAAAAACTTGCCAAGATCCAGTAAGCTGGCAAGCTGGGAAGCTGAAATTTCAAATCAGTTGTCTGGATACAGCATCTATGCTCTGATTTTATAAGCAAAGCTCACAAGATCTTGTCCGAAGATCTTCACATCTTTTTTTGAGTTTGATGCATTCTTGAAAAATAAAACTAGAAAAATCCTAGAATTTACTTTTCAAATATTTACTTCAATTCAGTACAAAACATATTATTTACCCTCTGCTTGTTTGTGAGAATATGTCTAAAGAAATGGAGATATAAGAAATCTGATATTTCACAGGGCTTATCTTCATTCTTTATGTCTTTGGACAAGTCTAGGAGGTTCTGTTGTGAGATAATATAATATGACCCAGAGATATTTTTAATAGTCCCCTATGCCTATGATTTTGAGCAAAAATACACATGAAAGTAGCCCAGGAAGTTAAGCACAACAAATGACCAGAGAGAACTCTCATTTTCATTTTCTTATGTGTTCAAATTTTCACATACCCCATTTATTTATTCAACAAATATTTATTGGTTGCCTATGCTAGCACTGGAGTTGTGAGCATGTAAGGAAAGGTGTCTGCTCTGAGTGAATTCACATTCCAGTTTCAAGGAATGGACAATAATCTCTGCTGCTGGATTATATGCTGAAGTTTCAATCTTTTTGTTTTTCGTAATATATTTGCCTTTCTCCCCCACCTCCCTCATGGTACCAAGAATCCTGATTTTCTTTCTCCTGATCATGCCAAAGCAGAAACCAAGTCAGAAGAAATTCCTGACCTATCAGCCAGATGAAGATTCTTAGATATCCTTCCCAGAAATCAGGTAAGTCTAAGCCTGAATGGATGGAGAATGAGAGAGCTCAGTGGCTACTCAAACGAAAGAAGGTAGAGAAGAACTTAGAATGGGAAGGGAAAGGGTAAACCTTTGGTCATGAGACCTGTGTAGCATGGAAGAAAGATGACAGAGCTCATGTAAGCACCTATAAAGCCCCAGAGGACATGGATGCACAACCCTATATTCCTTGCACACAGCAGGTGTGCAACAGTCATTAGCTATTAAAATTATTATCCTTTTTATGTTTTTTCTGTTTTAATCATGACGAGTCCTTTCAGCACTAGGAGTCCTGTGTCAAAAACGCTTCTTCCTGGCTGGATCTAGACTGCCAATGATATTCCCCCTAGGCCTTTCAATTATCTCTCCCTGCCTGTCTTGACCACTACCCTCCTGCTGCTCACTCCTCCAAGCTTCCAGGATAACCTGCTAAGTCTAAGCAGTTTATCTCCCCTCTTAGGTTGGAGAAGGATACACTTCATCCTGCTGTCCCACTTCTTTGTCCTACTGTAGAGCTCTGATCTCTCATTCTCATAGGGATGATTTACATTCATTTCTATACAAAAGTAGATAGTCCATTTTCAGGCAGGAGTAAGAAGCCTCCAGAAACTAGATCTACTTATATCAGTTCAATTTATAGTAGGCACAAACACCATCAAAAGAATAAGCATTGCTTGATTTACAAGTCTGAACTATGTAAGTAAAACCCAAAATAAAAACTGGCATTGTAAGCATTGCACTTACCCTCTGTGGCAACACTTGGGATTCTTTGCTGGATTGTGTAGGGGAGGACCATACAAAGCTCAGGAAGAAATGGTGTAATTTTTTTGTTACCTAAGTGTGTTAAGCAGTGGGTATGACAAGTGCTTACAGGCACTTGTCAGAAGAAGGCATATAGTAGTTTCTGGAAAAGTCACTCAGAAAAGAAGAATCACAGTTTATTAGTCCGTTTTTCACACTACTGATAAAGACATACCCAAGATTGGGAAGAAAAAGAAGTTTAATTGGACTTACAGTTCCAGATGGCTAGGAGGCCTCAGAATCATGGAGCGGGGCAAAAGGCACTTCTTACATGGTGGCAGCAAGAGAAAATGAGGAAGTTGCAAAAGCAAAAACCCCTGAAAAAAACCATAAGATCTTGTGAGACTTATTTGCTACCATGAGAACAGTATAGGAAAAACTGCCCCCACAATTCAAATTATTTCCCACCTGGTCCCTTCCACAAAACATGGAAATTATGGGAGTACATTCAAGATGAAATCTGGATGGGGACACAGCCAAACCATATCAGATAGTGTACATCTAAAATAGATTTTGACAGTCTAGAACTCGAGTTGAATTTTCCAATTTTCAATTATAAGACATAGGGCAATTTAACTCCCATAAATTTCACCTTCTTTATCTTTAATAGGCATCAGACTTCACAGAGAAGCTGTAAGGATTAAGTCAGATATAAAAGTGCCAAGAACATTGTTTTGCACTTATTGGATACTCAATTAATAGTATATTCTGTCCTTTCCTTAGGAGACGGGGCTCAGATATAGTTGGATGCCAGCTAGAAATATCTAGGCCCTGGTTGACGTTGTTTACATGACTCTGGCGGCTGTTAATTATTATTGCTTCTTGAAATCAGTTCATTCCATTCTACTTCAACAGCTAGTTAGCTATTAGAGTCAAAAAAGTTTTCTCTTCAAGACTTAAAAAAGGCAAAATATTCAAATTGGTAACATATTTAATGTATGAAAAATGGTTTCTGTTTCCCTGAGTCATTAAAGACACAGTGTACATCTCTTTTTATTTGTACTGGGAATTCTTCCAAATTGCATTAGCACTCAATCTCCACCACTCAGAAACTAATGCGTGGCCCTGATACATTATTATCTGAGTCAATCATATAGCACTCTACCATAAGCCCAGCAATTGGCTCATCATTATTTAACTTCCATCATGGTCTTCAGTAGGTAATATGCTATATACAAACGAATTATTGTGGTCTTGACATAAAGTGTAAATTCCTTTTCCTTCTAGTTTATAGAAAAATTGAGAGAAATATTTAAACTGTAATGGCTTCTTGGATTTAAACTTAATGTATTTTGGTTTGGAAAGAGTGCTTGTCAGGAAATCATTACTGTGCTGAGGTTTGACTCACACATCTATTTCTGTACTAATCTCCCATCAAGGAACAAAATAGTCTTATCTTTACAGTGCCAATCAGCTTAATCCATCAGTCAGGTATCATTTTCCATTTGTATCTTCATATGGGATTTTCCATCACTGCTATATGATAGAACCCCAAATTATCATCTAGAAGTCCATGTCTATATATCACTGCTTTATATCAATGTGATCATTGATGGAAAAATTTATTTTTAAGAAAAAACTTAAACAAAAACATCTGGATAAGTGAAACTGTTTTATCTATATATTAAAGAATACGCATTTAAAAAATAATTTTGTCTCACTTTCTTAGTTTATCCTAAACTTGAAAAAACCTTTAATATTACCTTAAGTTAAACAAACTAACAGAAGGCAAGAAATATAAGACAAGAGATATTCCTTGTTCTTCCAAGTTATAAATCATCAAAAGGATGATTATTTAAACATATGAAATCTTACATGCATAAATGGCTGTGGACCTAAGAACTCTGCTCAGAGCCTATGATTGAGCTGGCCACAGAAGTGGTATAGCAGGGGCAAAATAGCGCTCAAACTGGAGCTTTGTCAACAGTAGCTCTCCACTCTTGAATGCCAGTAAGAAGTAAAAATGCAATTTAACAGGAAAACTCATTTAAGAGATACCCAACAGAATGCTTATTGGCTCAGAATTAAATATGCAGCATCCTAGATGGACAAAATACAGGATATAACTGACGGGTACTTTGATGAGCTAATTAAATTATTCTTTCAAAAGTGCAAAGAACCAATTATTCACACAACATCTGAGTGGTGTGGCTTCCTTATATGCTTATTTTACAGAAGAAAAAGTAAAACAAATGAACAGTGTGGGTAAGCTGGTGGAAGATATCTTAGAAGACTGAAAGAACATGTTGAATGCCTGCAGTCTTATTCACAGTGTAGTCATTTTGAATGCTAGTGGTTATTTGTTCATGCCTGTGATACCTGCCTCAAGGAGTAAGGTTTACACATGAAACTGTGCATTAGTACACAGAATGTAATCAGACATCCACAGTAAAATAGATAATCCTATTCACAGGGAGGAATAATATCTTTGTGAATATAAGCCAATCATTTTCATTCTTCCTGTAAATTTTTGTCCATCTGAAACTTTATATGTACAAAGTTTATGGCCTCAGAGAAAGAGACATTATGGAAGGAGTGAGAGAGAATGGACTTCCTCAAAAACTTTATAAACTCCTTTAGCATACCAAGATCCAGGACTCAGCTCATAGACCGCCCAGAATGTAAAGAAGTTCTCTCTCACTCTTCTAGTCCATAAAACTTGTTTCTGTCTGATAAAAAGGAAACAGCGACTTAAAATGAGAGAACAAGCTGGATTTTTTTTTTTTAATCTGGGAGTTTGAGGGAATTTAGAAAAAGAAGATAGGATGGGAAGAGATAAGAGAAAATGATGAGTCATGTGTCCTCAGGAGTGAGGAATAGCTAAGGACAGTGGAAACCTCTTGTCCTGGTTTTCACTGTGGGATTTAAGAGGGAGTTTGTCAAGTAGCATCAGATCATATCACAGTAAGCCAAGTGGTACAGTATAGTTTGTCAGACAATAGGAGACTTTGATATTTGGCTTTCCTGATCTAGTCTGGAAATGTGGGTAGCAGGGATGAGACCCAGATGTTCTTGCAGCCCCAGTGTTGAAGCAGTTGACCACAGAGTTGAGAGTTCTGGGGCTGTGGTAGAGCCCACCACAGTGAGGATGTGGTAAAATGCAGGAAGTCAGAACTGAGATGAGGCTGAGTCAACAAGGGAGGGACAAACAGAGATCAGATATCCAGTCATGCTAGTCACAGACTTCAACTGCACATGTAAGCAGGACCAGCCCCTGACAGGGGGACAGAAGGGATTGTACTGGAGCCCCAAGATGCCAATGGACACCATCCCCATGGACCCAAACTCTTTTCCTTCACCATGAGGTTGCATTGCAGCACACCCTCATACTTAACACAAGCACTGCTTAGAGTGGGTGGAGGAAATAAAAACCTACACCTATTCTTTTTTTTTTTTTTTTTTTCAGTGAGTCTGAGCACATCCTAAATTAGTGGTTTAAGTAACTTAAACTGACAGGATGATATTAGTCTGCTTAGGCTTCCATAGCAAAATACCATATACTGGCAGGCTTAAACAACAGAAATTTATTTCTCACATTTCTAAAGGCTGGGAACTCCAAGATCAAGGTGCCAGCTGGTTCACTTCCTGGTAAGGACTCTCTTTCTTGATTGCAGGTGGCTGCCTTCTCACCATGTACTCACGTGGTGGAACAGGGAAGTTCTGGTCTCTCTGGACCAGCCCTATCAGATGTGGGCTCCACCCTTATGAGCTCATTTAACATTTTTCACTGCCTCAGAGCCCCTACGTGGGGTGTTAGATTTGAACAAATACATTTTTCAGGGACACTATTCAGCTCATAGCAAGTGCTAAATGTTTGTTTTCTTCCTTCTACCCAGTGAAGTTTTTTTCAGGAAAACAAAATGGATTACGGACAAAATAAAGCCACATCTTCTTTGAAAGAAAAGTCATATCTGACTACATAGAGTTACGACTGTGCCCTCTTTGTGATTGTACACAAATGCAAATATAATAATGAAGCAATTAGCTATTTCCTTAAAATTGGACAGACCCTGGGTCATTAGTGGCTGTGGACAGCTTTAGATCAATAAGCTTGAATCAATGCACTGGGCTTAGAGTAGTCCCTTGTCTGAATCTTTCCATGCCTTCAAAATAGTGGCCCTGACCCTTCTGTCCATTCTCTCTGTGTATTATGTATTTCTCAATAGATTTGATTGACTGGACAATTTTATCAAATGAGTTGTTACTTTTTGGAAGTATTTTTCCATCCCCCAAAATACTCATGTATTTTCTAGTTCAAGGTTAAAGAAAAAAAAAACTGATAAAACTGCATGGGGCAATGCAAGAATAAGCAGAAAAAAAAAATAGATCCTGCTGCTTTAAACTAAATATACATAGCCCACAACCTGATTCTAACTGTGATGTTCCCTTTAAGAAATGCCAGCTTCTCCAAAACATTTTGGCAAAGCTGATCTATAAATAAATCACTGGTCTCTGCAATGGGGATAAGCAAAACCAAGGGCATTTTCTGCATGGCTTTGCTTCTTCCTCATGATATTGTGAGAAAGAGAAAGGAAATGCTTATGGGTATCATGGAAAAAAGAGGAGACGTCAATAAAGAGTCATAAATCCAACTGATTGTAATTCATCCCAGATGGAAAACTTGGAAATTCTGTTAAAAATACAATCTCGCCATATTATTTGCTGCATTGGTAAGAAATGAAATTCAAAAGCGCTGTCTTCACAAGCTTAGTAATATTAAAAGATTTTTCCCTTCAAATTCATTTCAGGTATCATTGTGTGTCTCTCAACAGAAGTCCCCACATCCTTGAAGCAGGCTCCACGTTGTAGTGGGAAGGTGCATTGTAATAAGAACCAAGTAATTTATGTTCAAACCGTCTTTCTACTATGTATAAGTCACTTGGTTATGCCTCCTTAATTGTAAAGTATCCTATCAAACTCAACAGGTTACTCTGAGGCTCTAAAGAAACATAAGCAGTCAGACACAAATATAGTCACTAAATAGCACATCTTATTTATAATAGGCTTTCAAATGATTTTTTAATGAGGCTGGGGGCAGTGGCTCACACCTGTAATCCCAGCACTTGGGGAGGGCGAGGCAGACAGATCACCAGGTCAGGAGATAGAGACTATCCTGGCTAACACTGTAAAACCCTGTCTCTACGAAAAATACAAAAAATTAGCTAGGCATGATGGCATGCACCTGTAGTCCCAGCTACTCTGGAGGCTGAGGCAGAAGAATTGCTTGAACCTAGGAGGCAGAGATTGCAGTGAGCCGAGATCGCACACCACTATACTCCAGCCTGGGTGACAGAGAGAGACTCCATCACAAAAAAAAAAAAAAAAAAAAAGTTTTTTTAATGAAAGAAACAAATAAATTGGAATACAAATATTTAGGCTTTTTGCTACCTGCATATCCATAACCTCCAAAAAGGATCAATACTTGCTGCATTTTTATATCAAAATATGTAAGTAATTTCAAAGATGTGAAAAGTATGAAAAGATAAGATTAGCTTGGAAGTGAAAAAAAAAGAGAAAAAGGAATTATTCACCAAGAAGCAATGACACCATTAGGATGCCCTCTTGAGCCTAACGCTGTGTCTAAAATTCTCTAAGAAGCTTGACTGGAGTTAGCAGTCTTATTTAGTTGGGTTTTATTTAGTTAGCTCAGTCAAATTGCCATTTTGGTAGACTTATTGCTCAACAGCTGCTCATCTAATCAAGAAAAAGCCAAAACTCAATGAAGAGTCATTTCCTTGCTTCTTTTCATTCCTGTGCAAGTGACAATTGAATTACATTTTCAAAATATTTCGTATGCAGGAAAATTTAGAACATGCAAGAAAGCCAGCTGCAGAAGACTGAAAGTCAGCTCAAAGCCATATCAAGATGCAAGAGATTTATTTTGCTTAGAACAGTCACCTATGGCAACAGCATCTATTTAATGGATGTGTCCCTCATTGCTTTTTCTGTAAGTAAATGATGTGATATTCTGGCTAAAGCCACTGAATTTCTCCTAGGATTAGTGTCACCTGCAAATACTGCCACTCTATTAATTTAGACAGCCTCAAAGTAACCTCCTTGCCACACAAGTAGCGGATATACTAGTCTAGGTAACAACAGAATTGTGCTTATTTCAAGCTCAGTTCGCAGAAGATCACAGTGGGAAAGTGTTTCCTTATCTGGAGTCCCTATGTATATGTCAGCATTGTTCAACTCCAGGCGGGCACCAATCATATGGATACCATGCTATTTATGTAGTGGTCCTACAATTGTGCATTTTTATAGGAAGAGGGGGTATAGCTTCCATCAGACTTGTAAAAATGTTCCCAACCTCCCAAAGTCAAAGACATTCATTAGATTTCAAAAAATAGAATAGAAAGCAGCTTATCTTTATATCTGATTTCTGTTTTTCTTCATTATGCAAAAGGACCAGCTTTGCAAAGTAGCTTTCTTGCATTTAGGTGAAAAGCTTCCATTTATAGTTAATTATTATTCAAAAGCAAATTATCCATGTCCTGTATCTGTCAGTTTTCCCTACCTATTTATAATCAATCCTTACTGATTGATTATAAGCTTATCCACTAGAAAGTATACATAAGGCCAATGAAGTAAAGGTATTACTTATTAATTTTGCTGAAAATCTGAGTGAAGAAGATATGTTAACACAATCTACTGATTTTCAGTAAGAAACTGTTCTATTTATTTGACATTTCCAATTCTTGTTATTCACATATCTTTTCCCACTGACAACTGGAAGGCAACCTTGCCTAAAAGACAGTTATTTATTACACCATACAAAGCATGTGCTTTTTCTCCTGCTTATTTAGCAATGTGGTCTGTCAGAAACATTTAGAAAAGAAAACATCTTAGCTATCAAATGTACATAAATGGTTGATGAATTATTCCCCATGAAACCAGGGATTAAAGCAAGTAGGCATACGTGTTTTGGGAGAATGGAGGCAGACATAAGATATCAAGCATTCTGTGTAAATATCAAATAACTAATACTCATTTTACAGTAACTCATCTTCCTGACAAGTACTAAGTAGCTTCTTGTCTGCATTCTGATACTAAGGAAATATAGAACTTGCTCACTCACACTAAATAAATGCATCCCAAAATTCACTCACAGTGCCAGTCTCTGCTGCAGCAATTCAAAGGAGAATCTTGCTGTTCAGGTAGAAGAAATTCAATCACCTTGTGGAGATAATGAAAAAGCTTCATACTTTTAATCAGATACTGACTGATTACCATAATATTCCACTATAGCAATAGCTGTAGTCATAAGAAAACAGGGAAATAATGGAAGAAATTTTTAGGGGAATACAAAATAAATAAGTATTTGAGACTTGGACACTGCAAAACAACAGCAATTGATACTTTAAAAGCTTGGTTTCACTCTTGCAGCCCATAAGATAGTCTGTTCTTATTGATTATTGGGTTGCTGGCAGAGTATGAACATTTGTAGATAGTTCTCTAGTATTGTTAATTATCCTTGTCTATTGGATTTCCTGCCAGCTATCCCAAACAGTTAGTACTATGTGTGGCTCAAGGAATAAAGTCCTAAAACTATAGGTTCTATTTATGTTAGATTCCAGTCTATATGTTTCATATAATTGTGTTGCTGGACTTTAAATGGAATCCATATTTCTTGTTTTGTAGAATATGAGGCACAATGTATATAGACTTGTCATGGCTAATTTTGATAAAGAAAAACACAGGAACGGTCTTTTTTGTCTCAGTAACATGTGTCTTTTCTGGCTGATTAAGCTTCTCTCTGTGTCTCTAAGGACAAGTGGACCAGCACAGTTGTGTTCATAAGAGAACAATTTCATTTTGCAAACATTTATAGAGCTCCCACCCTCTGCATAGCATGGTTTCAGGTGCTAAAAGACATAATACTGAATTACTGTCTTAAAAAAGATTATCCCAAACCAAAAAAAAAGAGAGAGAGAGAAGAAAACATTTTTAAATATGGACATAAAAAATTTAGTCCTAAGGGATTAATTTTACAAATACACACAAAGCATGAATCTGTTAAGAGATTTTGAATTTGTATAAAAATAAAGGGTAGCAGGGTTAGTGCAAAAGGGAGGATGAAGAAGATATAAGATATAAGCTAGAATTTGTGTCCTTACAGGAAAAAATATTACACTAGTCATAGGGGTATAAGCAAGCAGCTTCTATTTACAACACGCTTAAATTAAAGTCATAAAGTATGTGCTACAGCTCAATCCAGAGTATCTCTCTTGACAGCCTGATGTGCCTAAGGATAAAGGTTATGTGCTGGGTCAAAATTTAGTAACACCGAAATGGAATAAAGGATTATATTATGGGCTCACTGGAGAAGGTTTTCCCAAAAGCATATGAATACTACAACTCTGACATAGCCAGGACTTGATCATAGTGCCAGCATCATTCTCAAGTTTGAAGGTCTCCCTCCTGTCATTGCTGAAAGATATTTGCTGAAAGATGTTTTACTCTATCTCTGTATTATGTTTAGTGTTCTACTCAGAAGACACACATTGCAATAGCTTTAAAAAATAGATGTTAGTCTGGGGATTATTAAAGTTTCAGATTCACAGGTTACTCATTTGTTCCTATAAATGTTTTAGAATCTGGATGTCACTGTAAGATGCTCAACAGGCTGTCCTTGCAGACTATGAAGATGGGGATCAACCCTGTGGTACAAGATGTAGCCTGTATAATGTGGCTTGAGGGTTTTACCCTGTCCTGAATATCTCCTCACTAATGTCACAGCAGGTCACCACCATTAAAGTCAATCTTTCCTTTAAAGAAATCTCATAAAATAGAACATAGATATTTTTATAAGAAGTAAGTCTAGGGCCTGGCATTGCAAATGGCAGAATAGGGAGCCCTGGACATTCTTCTCTCAATGGACATAATAATTCAACAATAAGAATGAGGTCATTTCTTTTGTGAGGAACCAGAAAACTCTAAAAATGATCCTATACCCCAAACAAGAGCAAAAGCAGCCGTATCAAAGCCAATAGGAAAATGGGGGGGCACCCTCTCGCCATCATTTCTCTCCTGCCAAAATACCATACAAATCAGGAGGAAAATCTCAGTTTCTGATTCTCTTAGGGAGGAGAAAAAATTAGAGTGTTAATTCAACATTCAGACTTTGTGGGACAGAGGAACATCCAAAGGGACAGGCTTCTGTCTCAATAGTCTTGAAGCACTGACAGGATCCACCATACTCTAGATCTTTGGGGGTTGCTAAGAATAAAAACAAACTAGGCAAAGTGCTTCTGTTCCAGAAGACCCATAGCATAGAAGACAGATGCCAGAGGGAACGAGAGATTACAAGCTCCTAAAAAAAAAAAAAAAAGTAAAACCTTACATTAGGAAGGTACACTCACAGGTTCAGAGAAGATCTATCCACAGAAAAAGTTGACATCAGGCTCACATAAGCAGAAAGTAGAATGGTGGTTACTAGGGGTTGGGAAAGGAAAAATGGAGAGTTGCTATTTAATGAGTATAAAGATTCAGTCATGCAAGATTGAGAGAATTCCAGAAATTTGCTGTATAACATTGTATTTATAGTTAACAATACTGTACTGTACACTGAAAAATTTTGTTAAGAGGGCCAATCCTACAGTCTGATCCCTAGACCTTCTAGGGATGAATGGCAATGAGGACTGAGCAGGGAATTTGGAGATAAGTAGAGCCAGTCCAGGTGCTGGCTCTGGCACTTTCGAACTATGTAACAAACTGTGCAGTTAACTGTACAAACTGTAAAGTTAAAGTAAATAATTTAACATATTTAACTCATTTCATTAATGGACATCAAGCAACAGAAGATCCCTATTTATGAAATGAGTTAACAACTGTACACAGAGCTTCACTTGAGTTTAAATAAGTTAAATACCCAAGTTTTAGAGTTGGAAATAATCTCAGAATCATCTCATCCAACGGCTTTCAAATATTTCTATAACTATAAGGCTAGCAAACCAAGATGCTCTATGACAGGTTTATAAATTATTAAATGAGGTTTCCAAAATAATCCAAATATTTTAATATAACCATTTTTTTTGAAGGCCCTGGGTTTCCTGGACAACACACTATAGTAAGATTTAGGATAGAAGTAGAGTGAGCTTTTTTTTTTTCAATATAAAGAGAGAGAAATTTCATTGTGATAGGCAGTGGAAAGGTACAATCTACATGAAGCTGGGAAAGTATACAAATGGAAATTGAAGACAAGAAAATGTGTTTACTTAAAACTACAGAGCCCACATATACCTTAGAAAGTCTTTGTATGCCTGCAGAATTATGCATACATCAATTTGATAACCACTAATCCAGCCCCACTTTCACATTTTAAAAATGAAGAACCAGAAGCTCATAGAAATTAAATAACTTATCCAGTACTAGACAGTTGCTTTGTGGCAGAATTGGCACTAGAATTTAGGTTTCCTGTTTTCCAAGTTGTTCTTTCCAACGCACTATGTTATTCTCACTTTATATATGAGTCATATATGATTTTAAAATCCAGTCTGAAAAGGTTAAGAGTCTTGAGGAAGATGACTCAGATCTTGGTCAGACTCAGGCTTAGGTAAGACTCCATTTGCAAGTAGATTCTTCATTCAGTAGATTTTTTAAAATTATATGTTTAATATATTGCTAAAATATCCAATACTTTTGGATTGAGTAACACCTTAGAAGTTGTTAGTAATTTATATTTCAATATGAATAACGCATGTTTCTATATGGGAACTAAAAGGGAAGAGCAAATGCCCCTTATCAGTGATAGTCCAATCAGGAGAGCAGAACCACTACACCAGATAGAGAATAAGAGATTTATTATAGAAAATAGATCTGAAGTAACTGTGGGGCCAATCACAACCATCCCTGCTGCTATAATTGAGTTACCCTTATCCAGGGCACCTGGAGTAAATCAAGGGAAATGCAAAAATATAAATAAACTTTAGGTTCTATTCAGAAGAAGGAATGAAAAGAGAGTGACAATTTTTACCATTAATTGCAAAAGCCAGGCTTTTGAGAGAGAAAAGATGTTGGGGATCCCAAAGCTTGGCTTTTCATATAACACGCTGAGCCCGGAGCACTAAGAACATAGTGTCTATGTGGTGATTACTGAAGCAGTAGAAGGCTTGATGACTTTGGTTGTGTTTCTTACTCAAGAAGTATGGAGTGCCTGATTAGATAGAGGGGGGGATTCAAAAGTTGTGAATAAGGCTTAAGATGTGGGTCTGAGAATCCTATCATCCAACTCCTTATCCTCCCCACTGGAATGGACTCCACTGGGGAAGCAATGAGGAGAATACCTAGGTAAGTTTTAGTAAAGTCTCAGAAAAAAAGCACTGCTGGGAGATGGCAAACTCAAAGAGAAGCCTCTTTTCTAACATGGATCCTGAGTAGTAGTGAAGAAATGGCCAAAAATGTTATCTGGCTGGATGAGACTGGGAGAAGTTTCAACGAGTCTTATAAACCCCAGCACCATGAAGAGAAAAGAGCCATGAATTCCAGAACCCTGAAAAAGAAAGAGTTCAGAAAGGCAGAGAGGGGGCTGTAGACAGAAGATAGCCTTCAGTTGGGTCTCACAAACCTGATAAATAGGGCCATGGACCTGGCGGTCTCAGCCATAAACATCAACACAAAACAAGAGCAAACCACACCTCAGCAGAGGTCAGCAGAGGCAGGTGACTACTGGGCACTGATTAACTTATCCATGGTGGCTTAATGTTAAGACTCCCTTTCCTCCCTCTACTGCCTCCACTAACTTAGATCACCACCAGGATAAGGTGAAGACTGAGGCGCAATCTTGATTTTTGGGCTGGGCACTTTTGCCCAAAGGAAATGGAGTTTGAAAACAGAACTCATCGAATGACATTAAATTGTCAGGATAAACACTTCTGGCTCGATATAGCAGCTCATGCCTGTAATCTCAGTGCTTTGGGAGGCTGAGGTGGGACAATCACCTGAGACCAGGAGTTCTAGAACAGCCTGGCAACATGGCGAGAGCTTCTCTCCACAAAAAGATTTTTTTTAAAACAGTAAAATGTGAATTTTTCTGGCATCAGCAGAAATGAGCCCAGGAACTGCATTAATTCCAGCCATAGATAAAATAGTTACTCTGAATTTTGAACTAAATTGTGCCCTTCCTCCCCCAACAAATTCATATGTTGAAGCCCTAATCACCAATATGATCATGGTATTCAGAGATGGGACTTGTGAGAGATAATTAGGTTTAGATGAGGTAATGAGGATGGGGTCTTCATGATGGGATCAGTGCCCTTATAAGAAGAGGAAAAAGACCAGAGCTCTCTCTCCACCATGCAAGGGCAAGGCTAGAAAGCAACCATCTGAAAGCCAGGAAGAGAGCCCTCACCAGGAACTGAATCAGTTGGCACCTTGATCTTGGACTTCCCAGCCTCCAGAACTATGAGAAACAATTGTCTGTTGTTTAAGCCACCCAGTCTATGGTATTTTGTTATAGCATCCCAAGCAGACTAATATACTTTGGTTTTGCTACTTCTGTGATTTTGGAAATTTTATACCCTTATAGAGATAATACAAAATTATACACCAAAAATGCTTTAACTAATATATTCTTTGCTGCAAGATAGAAAAGATCCTATTTCCTTTTGCCATTGCAGTAGTGCTTTTTGTTGTTATTGCTAAAAAATGAAAATGGAAGACTATATTCACAACTGGATCAGAGAGCAGTGTCAAGTCAATAGAAGGTGATCAGAAATTAAATTGAGCAAGAAAACAATTAAGCATGAATAATTGCTAAGAGACAGAGAATGTTCTCTCTTCATTAGGAATCCCCTAAATCCCTGGAAAACAGATCCCATACACTGTAATAACATGCAATAGGGACTCAAGTTATTTTATTTGGACATTAAAGGAGAAGACAACTGCATAAACTAAGGACTCTAGGATAACTTATCAAGAACTATTTGTCTGAATTTCCATGAGGGTTGTATTTCCCTTGGAGAAGCCATGAAAACATGGGAGTTTTACTCTAAAACTAATGAAGCTGAAGTTCAGGGCTCTACATTTACACAGGCATCTTCAAGGCTCTGAGAGGGGTCCTCTCAACGTGTTCATACAGTCTAATGTTTCCATAAAATTTGCAACTGTGTACAAATTTAAATGCATTTACTTATAACTATTTCTCTTTCTATTCTGACTAATCTTTGAGCCTTACCTCCTCTCATGTCATTTGGGACAAAGGTGGTCATGGGCACTTTTAGGATCCACCTGGGGAAGCCGAGTTGATAGCACATTTAGTTTGTCTGTGGTGGGATACCTTTACATGGGTCATAATCACTCTACGAATGGAGAGGTTGTTATTTCAAGCAGTGCTCCTACCCTGCCCGCTTACCTGGCATCATGTGACGGAAGTGTAGGGTTAGGTTTTATGGAAAAAATAATGTGCTACACAACATCAAGAGTTCATGGGTATGGCAAAACCTCATCTCTACTAAAAATACAAAAATTAGCCAGGCATGGTGGTGGGTGCCTGTAATCCCAGCTACTCAGGAGGCTGAGGAAGGGAGAATTGCCTGAACCCGGGAAGTGGAGGTTTTAGTGAGCTGAGATGGCGCCATTGCACTCTAGCCTGGGTGACAAAATGATACTCTGTCTCAAAAACAAAACAAAACAAAAAAGAGTGTATGGGAAGGGAGGAGAAACAAGATTTGAAGGAGATGAGTCAAAAATTAATCTACAAAAAATTATTTCAATGATCATATATGGAAAATTGTAAACAGATTCTCCTTGATACCTAGTGAGAATGGAAGCTCTGACCTATTAGGAATATATGTGGTAATGTAGTGTCAAAACATAAGATTTTTTTTTGTTAGAAATTTCATAAAATCCAATGGATCAAAATTCATTTGTTTGTAAGACACCAACCAGAACAACCCTACAAAGAGTGAATACATCTGTGTAGGAGGTCACATATCTAGGCATCTTGACTATCAATAATCTTAAAGACAAACTTTAAACAACCTTTCAAAAGAAAAACTGAATTCTGTTTCTATATCTCTGTTAAAAATGTCACAGAGTCACTGTGTATGTGGAAAATGCTCAAACCAGTTTTTCCTCTGCTCTCACACCACAGCAACAAAAATCATCAACACAGAAGGTGACTTCAGTGACAAAATGTAGGGGAGGGTGTTCTCCCTACCAGCAAGTAGCAGGGAACACTATCTATGGAACACCAACTAGGTGTCGTCCAGTTCAATTCTCACACTATCTAACTGGAGATAGTGTCAGATCCCACAGTTTGGGTGTTCAGTCCCCAAGACTCACTCCCACCCCTTGGGACACTAGGCCTCTGGAACTTCTGACTGACTGGCTTCAAGTTGGGGTTCCCATAACCCCCAATTTGGTTTTGGTTAATTTGCTGGAACAGCTCACAAAACTCAGAAAAACACTGACGTTTACCAGTTGATTATAAAGGATGTTACAAAGAAAGAGATGAAGAGAGGCACAGAGAGAGAAGGTATGGGGACATGGAGCTTCCATGCCCTCTCCCAGATGTGGGCCACCTCCATGAATCTCTGAGTGTTCAGCTATCTGGAAGCTCTCCAAACCCCTCCTCTTGGTTTTTATGGAAGCTTCATTACGTAGGCATGATTAAACCATGATTGATTAAACTATTGACCACTGGTGATCAACCTGATCTGCAGTCCCTCTCCCCTCCTCGGAGGTTAGGGGTAGGGCTGAAAGTCCGACAACACTCTAATCCTGCCTTTGTAACCAGCCCCACCCTGAAGCTGTCAACATTTTTATCTAAGAAGACAGTTACTGGTCAGGCACTGTGACCTGTAATCCCAGCACTTCAGGAGGCTGAGGCAGATGGATCACGAGGTCAGGAGAATGAGACTATCCTGGCCAACATGGTGAAACCCTGTCTCTACTAAAATACAAAAAATCAGCTGTGTGTGGTGGCACGCACCTGTAGTCCCAGCTACTAGGGAAGCTGAGGCAGGGGAATCACTTGAACCTGAGTGGCAGAGGTTGCAGTGAGCCGAGGTTGCACCACTGCACTGCAGCCAGGCCACAGAGCAAGACTCCGTCTCCAAAAAGAAGGCAGCATTTTGAAGATTCCAAGGATTTTAGAAATTTTACGTAAGGAAATGAGGTTGAAGACCAAGTATATATTTTACAATATCATACACTGTCATAAGACAAGGTGACCAAAAAATTTTGAAACATTGTAGCTAAATGTTGAGATTAATATTATTTTGGGCTTTTTGCTCTGTTGTCGTTTTAGTATTTGTCAGCTTTAAAAAATTGTATTTCGTTGTGATTTCTTTTTCTCATTCTAAATATTCATGTGTGTGTCTAATTTTGTATTGTTTTTTAAAAAAATGCTTTAAATTGTGTAAAATTCATATCCTACAAAGTCTAGGTCTACAAAGTCTATCTCTGACTAGGACACAAAAACACAAGTTAAGAGTTACCTTCATTTCTCTTGTTACGATTGGAGCCTGTTTTCTATTTTATGCCTGGTGGAAATGGCTAATTAATGCCTATTTCTCTCAAATGTGTGGCTGCTGAAGAAAACGAAATTAATAAAATTAAATCAAAAGGAGCATCTATGGCCCCTGTTTGAATTGGAAACTAATTACTGATCTTGAAAAAGAACCACATAAGAGGGTTTGCGAGTATGCATATTATTTAGTGCAAAGGATAATTTTTAAGAACACAAATCATTCATAGATGTAGATAGGTAAATGTATGTTTGTGATTACTTTTAGTTCTGTTTTGAAACCAATAATTAGTTTTAATTTCATATTCAAAATAATGAACGGCAATGTATTTGAAATATAATTGACCTGTTCCTACAGAACATACTGTAAAAATAGGCAATGCAATCTGTTGGTTCTGATAAAGCCGTCTTTATTTACTTACGTTTTATCAGATCACTCTTTAGGGCTCTACAAATAAGTGACTGACTTTTAAGAACTAAATAAAAAACCTACATGTAGTAGCTGGAAAAACTAAATCATTAATCCTATTTTTAATTCTAGAAAGTATGTCATTGTCCTTTCCTTGATAAAAATATCTGATCTGCATGAGATAATAGTCTCACACTGAGTTAATAAAATTTAAAGCCAGAACAAAAACTATAGTTCTTTTAGATTATCATCAAGTTGGTAACACCTGTTCAGAATACTACATACAAAGTTAGAAAGGACTCTTTCTTTTGATGCCCCAGGAATGAAGCAATGGCCAATTCATTCACTCAAGGTACTTCTGGTGTGGTTGTATAGCAGCCCTGAAGTACACTACAGTTTATGTGAAATGCACCCATTAGAATTGTGCTGTTATCAACCTATCTGGACAAGCTTGGTGGTCCTGAAAATTATTTGTTAAATGAAATATGCCAAAAATCTGTGATTTGTTATCCCTAATCCAGATATCAATGACAGGAAAAGGAACAAGGCAGTTCTTCAATTTAAGTTAATCCCTAATTAGCCAAGAGAAACTAACAAAACACAGTATTATGTTACATGTGTATATTAGGGCTCTCTAGAGAAACAGAACTAAAAGGATATATCCTTTTGAGAGAGAAAGAGGGGAGAAGATTTATTAGAGGAATTGGATCTCATGATTATAGAAGCTGAGAAGTCTTATAACATGCCATCTGCAAACCAGAGAACCAAGGGAAGCCAGTAGTAGCATGGCTCAGTTCAAGTCTCAATGCCTTAGAACCTGAGGAGCTGTGGGCCCACGTTTCACATCGAAAGGCTGGAGAAGCTGGAGTTCTGATGTCAAGGGGCAGGAGAAAATGTGTGCCCCAGCTTCAGAAAACAGAGTGCAAATTCACCTTTCTTCTGTCTTTTTGCTTTATCCAGGCCCTCATAGCACTGAACAGTAACTGCTCACATTGGGTGAGGGTGGATTATCTTTATTCAGTCCAGTGATTTAAATGCCAATCTCTTCTGGAAATACCCTCCCAGACATAAGCAGAAATAATGCTGTATCAGTCATCTGGGAATTCTTTAAATCTAGTCAACTTGACACCTAAAATTAAACATCATATACCTGCTAATATAGAGATAAGAAAAGTTCCATGATAGTTATTAAATCTGCCTAAAGAGGTTGAGAAATCTTCCCAGAGGCATTGACATTTGAATTGGGTAAAGGATTTTGCTCAGCAAACACAGGAAAGAAAAACATTCTACAAAGAGAGAATGGCCTGATACCTGTGTGTATTAGTCCATTTTCATGCTGCTGATAAAGACATACCCAAGACTGGCAATTTACAAAAGAAAGAGGTTTAATGGACTTACAGTTCAATGGGGGTGGGGAGGCCTCACAATCATGGCAGAAGGCAAGGAGGAACAAGTCACATCTTACATGGATGGCAGCAGGCAAAGAGAGAAAGCTTATGCAAGGAAACTCCCCTTTTTAAAAGCCATCAGACCTTGTGAGACTTACTTACTATCAAGAGAAGAGCTCAAGAAAGACCTGCCCCCAGGATTCAATCACCTCCCACCAGGTCCCTCCCACAACATGTGGGAATTCAAGATGAAATTTGGGTGGGGACAAAGCCAAATCATATCACTGTGAAAAGACAGAAAGACTGGAAGCCTGTGCCTGTGAAAAGATGGAAAGACTGGAAGCCAGTGTGCAGTGACGTAATATGGCTCAGGTTGTAGATATTGCCAGAAATGACAGGAGATACAGCTAGGAAGGTTGGCTCTGAAATGTAATGGGACTGTAATCTCATTCATCTATGGATTCCGCAGAAGATCTGATACAGTGACTGATATGTAATCAGTGCTCAGCTGCTTAGTAGGATAGATGGATGGGTGCATGAAGCCTGAGAAAGTTTATTTAAACTAACACAACACTGCTATAGTCAGGTAAGAAACTGAAATCTTTATCTAATGTTAATAAATTGTTGTTTATAATGTTCAGAAAATAATTTGCCCTCCAGTGCTTTGAAACATAAATATCTTTTTTTTTTCCATTTCGAAATCTTTCTACAACATAAAACTTGAACCTTCAGATCACTTCTGGTACCTAAGTTAGGCTGAATAGCTCTAACTTCTCTGTTTCAAGTTAAAACTCAAATCTGGTGAAGGCTATTGGTGATAAAATGTGAAAGGTACAAGAAAGAAACAAATTTGCCTATGTTAAAACAAGAAAAAGAAGAAGGGGAGGGGGAGGAGGAGAAGGAGGAGGCGGCAGTGGTGGTGGCGGCTGTGGTGGCGGCGGCGGCAGTGGCGGCAGCTTCAAGAGAAATCACACTATAAAAAGCAGCCTCATTCATCTGGAAAGTTATCTCCTTTCTTGCTGGGCCTGAGACTTCTGACCCTAACCCAGAAACACCACATAGCTGAGAGCACTAGCAAGGAGGATCCTGGGATAACAAGATCTTAGCCTGCCTGGGTGGCACTTTTTATTCCTGTGAGCTAGAAGCTCCATTCTTCAGCTAGGGTCTTATCCTGGCCTGGAAAAGTTCATTCCACCCATTCAAGCAAACCAGCAAGGACCAGTGAGAACCTCAGTGACACTGGATAAACCAAGCAAACCAAAATAGCACTGCAAAGGCTCTGAAACATCAGACTGTCAACAGAACCAAGAGTACAAAGAAAAAAAGACTATACTTTTGTAAGTAGGCTTACAAAAGGACCTTGCATGACAAACCTAAATAGGGTGACTACCAGAAAAACAAAAATTGTAAATACGGTTGAGAGTATCCTAGTAGCTAAAATATCCAGGACATAATACAAAAATACACCAAGAACTAGGAAAATCACAACCTGAATGTGAAAGGACAATCAACTGACACTAGCATTGACACCAACATGAGTCAGATGTTGGATTTATCTGGCAAGAACTTTAAAGCAACAATCATGAAAATGACTCAACAAGCAATTATAAATTATTTTGAAATAATTGAAAATGCAGAAATTCTCAGGAAAAAAGTATAAAAAATGAAATTATAGAACCAAAAAAAGACAATAACAAATCTTTTAAAAGTTTTGTCTGGATAATTTCAATAATAGAGTGGAGATTACAAAGGATAAGGTTAGTGAACTTGAGGATGAATCAATGAAATTTATCCAATCGGAACAGAGAAAATAGACTGAAAAAAAATGAACAAAGCCTCAGGTATCTGTGAGACAATAATGAAAGATCCACCATTGGTTTCTTTGAAGGAGAAAAGAAAATTGGGGCTGAAAGAGCACTCCGATAAATAAATAAACTTTCCAAAATTGGTAAAGATCAAGTCCCAGATTCAAGAAAGTAAACAAACTCTAAATAGGACAAATCCAGAGAAATCTATACCAAGACACATCAAAATTAAACTTCTATAAACTAAAGATAAAGACTTGAAAACAGCCAGAGAGAAATGGCATGTTACCTAAAGAGAAACATATTCAAATGACAGCGAATTTCTTATTGAATGAGTCCAGTTGGAAGTGGCATGATATTTTTTAAGTGCTATAAGAACAGACACTTTACAAAAGAAGACATACATGAGGCCAAGCAACTTCTATCAGCTTCTCACTTCCTTTACAGGCCCTGCCCATATACTCTGCCTTCTGCAGACTCTACTGAATCCACTAGGGTGAGTGAGAGAGCAGACTGCAAACCTAAGGGCCCCTCAGTCCCAGCACCACAGTGGACTGCCTGTGCTCAGTGTGGCCTCAGCATCCTCCTGACCACTGTCCTCAGCGTTGTTTCAATGTGGGTCACATGATTTTCCAAAACACAATCCCTTCTTCCAACCTGAGCCCCAGCTCCCCAGCATGTTAATTCCCAGGCTGATTCCAGCGCCCTTGGTCCCCCACTTGGCTTATTACATTTCTGAGCCCACTCTGCTGGCTTTATTTAATGAGGTTTATTGTTTGTGCTTAGTAACTTTCAAAGGCCCATCACTCTCTTTGAGTTTGCCCTTAGATCTTCAACCTACCAAAGAGGTGGGCTTTTGAAGCTACCTTTATTAATTCAGCACCTAGCTTCTGCATTTAACGGCACATGGGTTTGAAGTGTACATAAGCCACAGTGGAAACATCTGAGAAGCGTCCCAAGATACTGCAAATTATAAAGGGTGATTAGGAAATAGCATGGCTCTCTATCTTCTCACGCCTTAGAACTTTATTCCTTATATCAAAAAGATCCTGGGATATCAAAATGTCACTGTCTGACTCTGATAATGACTTCCTAGAGTTTCAGACATTGGTGGAACAAAGATATAACTTTAATTATCAGCAGCTCCACTTAAAAAAAATCTTCAGCGATTGTAAAGGACAAGGAGCTGGAAGGAAGGGCAGAAGAGGAGGCAAGAGGTGAGCTGGTGTCCTATTAAAGGCCTGAAAAATGGTTGTCTTTGAGAGGGCCTCACGGTCCCTGCCGTGGATGGATTCCTTGGAAAGAGATACATGGGGCGCTCTGACAGTCAGTCTGTCCTGCTAGCACTACTGCTGTCAGGGAGCAAACGGCAGGAGCCAGTTTCAGGGAAGCCGGTGGCCTGACAATTAAGGCAAATGTATAGACTTCAAAAATCACACCAAAGCAATTTGGCTCCTAAGATCCAGCCCTGAATGGCTGACTCAGAGGAAGTCGGTTGGCAGGGTCTGCGATCCCCGGAGGCGGGCAGGGCTGGGATCAGACTGGAGTGACAGCAGCAGTGGACACAATCCAGGGCCCCCCAGTGAAGTCTGTCATTTCTTCGAAAGGGACAGAGGAGTGTGGTTCTTGGGACACCTAGCCCAGGGAAAGAAATCTTGCCTAAGAATACATACGAATATCTGCAAAAACAAAGTTGGGGTTTGAGGTCCTTTAGGAACTGTAAGAATTCTAGGCCATTGCCAGCATTGGGAACGGTTGGCTCCCTTCCCCTACCTTCCATGCGAAACTGGAGACAGAGCATTGGACCCAGGTGTCCGAGTTCAGGTCCCGGCTCTATCAGTGTCTCTGTGCAACCGGAGAGAGGTCACACAGAGCGCCCTTGGCCTCAATGGCTTCTTGGTGATCTTCCAATAATTTTTAGCAGCAGAAGCTTTCCTTTCCTAATGAAATTTTACATGGATCAATATTTAAAATAGATAAGAGGGGCTGCCCTGCCTGAGGGTGGTCCCTGCCTGCTCTATTTCCTTCATCCCCTCTCTACCCTCCTGCTCAGCCGAAGCTGAGGGGCTCCAGGGGACCCCAGCCCTCCTCAGGACCCAACACGGAAACAGAGCTTTCAACTGTCTTTCTCCTGCTTGTGGTTTGTAAATTTTATGACTCAATTTTAATCTGTACCATTTAGGATATGCTCAGGAGGGGCCCTGAGAGGCACAAATGGCAGGCTTTTTTTTTTCTTGAAAAATCAGCTATCATTTATCCTTAAGGAGGAAAAAATAAACAACAACCCCGAGAAAATGATTTTCTTTTCACAACCTTATTACAAATGCTGAGCACAGCTGGAAGTAAGGCCCGGCTCTGTGCATGTGTGTGTGCATGTGTGTGTGCATGTGTGTGTGCATGTGCACGTGTATGTGTGTGCCTGTGTTTTGTGTGTGTGTTTCTGGTGGGCAGGTGTGGCTGGAGACATGACCCCTTTTGCTCTGGTTGATTTCATCTCCAGTAGCCAAGTAGAGAGAAACTACAGCATGGCCTGACTTCCATGCCCCCAGCACTATGCCTCCAGAAGGGAGAGGGGTCTAGCCTTATTGACATTTCCATGGTAGTGCACACTGCCCTCAAGACCTACTCAAGAGAGGACAAAAGAGAGGCTCAGGCAGAGCTCATCCTAGTGGACAAACCTGCTCCTGGACACGGCACCGACTGACATCCTTGCTGCAGAATCGGGCTGGGATAGGGCTGAGTATTCTAATTGCCTGCGGGATAGGATTTCACTATATCCCTGCACAGCTGTTTTCATGCTGGGGTTGGATTTTGACGCTATTGTAATTTCTCCTATTGTTTGGTATCCTGGCATTCACTTTAAAGAAGTATAGGAGAACACTGTTCTCGGGAGAAAATTTCAGCATTTAGGATTCATACAAGTAAATGCATGGACTGCCCACGCTTCCCTCACTTCCGTCAAACAACTCAGTTATAAACACCTTTTCAAAATGCTCTTCTGTAATTTCATTTTTTTAAAAAAATAGTGATGGGGTTATGTCTGATTCCCCTGGAACGTCCATCATGCATTTATTTTATCCAGTTCAGTGCCAGGCAGCAATTAGCAAAGGTAACACTAATTAGGTTTTACAATGTAATATGTGTCCTTCTAAACTTAAGTCATAGCATTTTAAGCTTCTAATGATTGCAAGGTCATTTTGCTATTCTTCATAATAGCAGGGATGCTAATGAGTGCATTTGGTATGCATGGGGATGCCCCTGTTTTCTCGTGGGGCTTATTAGCATTTATTGGGGACACTTCACTTAATTTGTTGCTGAGCTCATGCCCTAAACGGAAACACTGAACAGCCACCTGAAGGCCTAGAAGTTTTAGACTCTGTGGAATCAGTCCTATGGAAGGCCTAGCTATCTGGATCACCGTGAGCTGATCATTTGTCTTCCTCTGGACTTAAAAGGTCTGCGTCCACTCTGTCCAATCTCCTTAGCTGGCCAATCTCCCCCTCCCACCTCTGAATGTACTTAAATGTGCTCCTTCCCGCTAAGAAAAATGTTATCCTATTAAACGATGCGTGTTATATACCTTAACATTCATAGTTTCATGTTTTAATCTTGCTGCTAGCATTTTCTGGGCATGTTTACTGGAATCAGTTTTCTATTTCTTGCACTGTAAGTTCTCAGGAGGCAGATTAAAAACACATAAGATGGTCCCTGTAAAATGTCTTTCCCAGAGCCGCGTGCGACTCGGTATTTCATGTGGGTCTTAGATGTGGCTGTAGATAATGAGATGGCGGTATGACAGTGTTGAGACTCAAGCAGCCTCAGCAGGCTCTCCCCTGGTGCAGCTGGAAAACATGACAAAATACATTTCCACTGCTGACGCGTCCACCTCATCCTGTTGGGGCGGCCCCCCAGGGTGGTGTGGTTTTGGGAGCCATTGTTGGGACTCAGACTTCCTGCCTTCCTCTTAAGGAAACATAAGGAAGTGATGAATTGAGGGAAATATATGCAGAGTAGAGAAAGCTAGGGGTGTCTTAATTTCATTTATTTGTTAGGTAAGTTTCTATTCACTTGAAGCTATGGTCCAGGCATTGCTTTAGGTGTAGGGGTGTTTTGGCGAGCAAGGTAGATATCATCCCTGCCTCCTGAGCGTACAGCCCAGGGTGAGGAGTCCACAGCAGGCAGTGAATGCTTTGAGTGCTTCTTATTTCAAATTGTAGGAAGTGCTGGGCGTGGTGTCTCATGCCTATAATCCTAACAGTTTGGGAGGCCAAGGTGGGCAGAACCCTTGAGCCCCAGAGTTTGAGACCAGCCTGGGTAACATAATGAGACCTCATCTCTACAAAAAAAAAAAAAAAAAGAAAGAAAGAAAAAAAGCTAGATGTGGTGGCGCATACACCTATGGTCTCAGCTACTCAGGAGTCAGGAGGCCGAGGTGGGATCCCTGGAGCTCAAGGGGTCGAAGGTTCAGTGAGCCACGATTATGCCACTGAACTCCAGCCTGAGCAACAGAGAGAGGGAGCCTGTCTCAAAATCCATCAATTGATCAACCATGTTAAGTAAAATAAAGAGGTTCCAGATGCTATGAAGGAATAGTGGGCCTGATCTATTCATTGGGGATCAAGAGACTCCTTCAGGAAGTGATATATCTGCTGAGCTCTGATGAATGAGTAGAAATGACTAGGCACACCGTGGAGGGAAAGCCATTCTAGGCTGAGAGAGGCATGCAGGAGGGTTCAAGGCAGGAAACAGTCAAGAGCTCTAAGAACAGAGGGGAAGCGGGGTTGGAACATGGGCAGGTCTGCAGCCATCTCATGGAGCTCCTTGCCTACAGCATTTTAAGCAGGACAGGGATGGGATCAGCAACCTCCCATCCCCCGTCATAGACATTTTCTTGACCAGTGGTCAGGGAAGAGCTCTTGAGTTTCTTAGGTGCTAATCTGGTAGTCATTTTACCCACCCAGAAGGGGAGAAAAGATCATTCACAGTGTGTTTCATCCTCTCTGGAGATTTTCAGCGGAAGCACTCTGCAAGAGTCACAGGATTAGCCTATGAAAGACCAGGCTTTAAAATAAGGAGCTTCCAGGAACAGAGATTCTTGGTTCTCAAATGTTGCCACCTGTGACCATTCCTAGTGCCTCTGGATGGCTGCTTTCCCACAAGGAGCTTCCTTCTTGTGAAAGGAAGAAGAAGGCCAGGCACGGTGGCTCAAGCCTGTAATCCCAGCACTTTGGGAGGCCGAGATGGGAGGATCACTTGAGGTAAAGAGTTCAACACCAGCTTGGGCAACATGATGAAATCTTGTCTCTATTAAAAATACAAAAATTAGCCAGGCATGATGGTGGGCACCAGTAATCTCAGCTACTTGGGAGGCTGAGGAAAAGAATTGCTTGAACCCAGGAGGCAGAGATTGCACCACTGTACTCCAGCCTGGGTGACAAAATGAAACTCTGTCTCAAAAAAAAAGAAAAAAAAGGAAAAAAGAAAGAAGAAAAGGGAAGAAGGAAAGCAGAGAGGGCACGAGAGAAGAGAAGGGAGGAAGAAAGGAACTTCCAAAGCAATGCTCTGGGACAAGCCCTTGGGATTTTCCTACCATCCCTTCAAGGGAACTGAAAGCCAGAACCTGAGAGACAGATATTAGTTCCAGGTCTTGGATCCTGCAAGGGACATCAGGGTTACTATTCTTCTGGCTACTGAAGGCTCCCGTGCATACAATACTGCATTCCCCAGCCTCTGAAGCTGGTGGGGGTTGGACTTTCACAGGGTCGCTTTCCTAACGTCCTCTTTACTGCTGTCCTGAGCCTGGTTCAGAACTTACGCTGTCAGGAACCTCAGTGACCACATGACCCAGCAGCCCCTAGTGGGTGGCTGCCTCAGACCCCAGGCAATAAACATTCCTTGAAGCACTCACTTAATATGACATAAAGAGAAAAAACTGCAGTGGTGTTGTCACTAGAGCGAATGGCACATTCTCATAGCCAGATAATGCAGAAATAAAGTGCATTTGTAATAGACAACAAAAGGATTATCCCCCATTCATTTCAAAGCACCCTTCATCCCACTCAGGGATTACATTTCTCTTTACTTATCTTGCAAATAGCTTTTTTTTATTCTTGTTTTCGCTGAAGAGCACATGTATAGCTTATAGCAAATAAAAAGCTAGACCTTTTAAATGCAAGGCCTTCATTAATCAGGGAGAAGTCATCCTCTAGGACTCTGTGAGCCCTCTAATCCACTGCTAGGCAGTTGGATACCTAAGAAACTAACCCCCTACCATCCGAGACAGAACTCTGCTAGTCTGCAAGGATGAACATGGTCCATGAGAAATAGCGGCATCTCCCAGCAAAACTGAGCAGGTCAGGGGCTTCTCTAACTCCTCTCCACATTCGACCTTGGCCTCTGAGACACTCTTCATGGCTCTCCTGTATGTCCTCTTGAGGTGCCCATGCCCTTTCCAGAGCTATGGACAGGCATGCTTTCATCAGACTTCTGATCTCTACTCAGAATGAGAAAAACTTGAAAATCTGAGAAGCAGAAGAACTGAGGGTGTCCTGGTGAATGTCCTATATGCAAATGTCCTAGAAAGCTGTGTGGAGAATATGGGGCCTGGCCATGGGCTTCAGTGCTCGCCATGCAGACACAGGAGACCGAGGGAATGGCTAGGACTTCAATTCTTCTAAGGTCTGTTGCTCTGCTTAGATGCCTAGGTGAGGGGTGCCATGGCCACAGCAAGCACTCTGGCAGCCTCTGACACACGGGGATTCATTCTTACCATGTGTCCCAACTCTAGAACTATGTAACTGCCCAGGTCTTACCCAAGCACCTGTCTCTTCTTTCATAGCTTCACCCTTACCCCCAATCATGTATCATCACGTGCTGCACACACAGCGAGGACCTTAATAGGCATCGCGATTTCTTTTGCTTGATATTTCTGGTTCCTTTCTTTTGTTACTCTAAGACTTTGCAGCATCAAAGGATTCTAAGAAGAGGCCAGGGAAAGAGCAGGCTCTCCAAGTACCAACAATCCCTAGAGGGCAGCTTTAGCCTCTCTCTTCCCTGCTTTTCCTCCTATTCAAGTTATTCAAATAAGAAAGCTCATCTCAAGAATACAGGCTACAAACAACTCCACAATTAAGACAAACCCTTCTGGTCACCCAGAGTCAGAGGAGCACACATGGTCCCATGGGAAAGGGTGGCAATTTGGCCCCAGGACACCAGGTTGGCGGTAGAGCCTGCTGAGTGTTTTCCCAGGCTGGTGGGGAATCTCATGAGGGGGAGGTCAGTTCTGGAATATGGCGGGAGATGACACAATTTAGGACAGGCTTCCCTTTAAGGTATTCCACTTTATAGAAAATGGAAAGCCTTCCCCCAGCATTCTCTTACTCTGGGAAAAAAAAAAGTGAATGTACAATTTAACTGTACCCCAGAACAGTCCATGATGAACTTGGATGTTTGTCACTCACCTGTCCACCCCACCTAACCCCACCCCCAAAGGGATAGAACATAAAACCAGCTCCCACAGAGGGTTAAAGGCACAGTCTCCCTCTGTTTGTATATGACAGACCATTAGGATATTTTTATTTCTTCTCTCTCCATGTTGCACAATACCACATCAAAAATACATTTGCAGCAAAGCTTATTTTCTGAAGATAGATAATTTGGTTAAATCTCTTCCACTTTGATTTCATCTCCAGTTTCGGACGAGCAGCAGTACAACATGCAGCAGCAAAAGCCCATTTTATTCTCATGAAAAAGAATTTAATGACCCTCTGATATAAAATTGATCCTCTGATAAGATGGTGCTTGTGGGTTACTTTGACAAAAATGTTTAGTAAGTCTGCACATATGCACTGATGTATGACACTTCAAGTTGCTGCTGAAACTGCAGAGGACACATCATTCTGCCTCTACTTGGGAAAGGAGAGTGGGTGGGAGCTTGGACTGTCCACGCTGGTCTAACACTATCGTGTCACTGAATTCCTACAGAATCTTAGCAGTCATTGTATGGCCTGGAGCTCACATGGGTTGGGAATTTTGGACAACTGCCTTGTAGAATCAAGCATTTTATTTCAGGCATTCCTGGGTGGTGTTTGCCCTGGTTCTAGTCTCTGATATCACAGCTGCCTATCTCGTGGACAGGTGGAAGTCAAGAGTTAGGATCAAAGTTATTAGTAATGAGGACAATGAAACACTACTTTATGCCAATTAGGTTAGCACGAATTAGAAAATTGAAAAATACCAAGGACTGGAAAGCATGTGGGGAAACTGAAATCCCCATGAACCAGTGTTGAGAGTATAAGCTGGTCAGATATTTTAGAATATTCCTGGCAGTACTTAATGAAATTGTGCAGGCATATATCCTAAGGCACAGAAATGTTGTCTGGTGGTGTGAATGCTAGGATTCTCACACAGTGGGAAATTAGAAGCAACTTAGAGATGCATCAAAACAGAATGGATAATGAAATTTTGTGAATGCAGCAATTAGAAAGAATGTACTGGGCAGATACCTAACAATTCCTAAAAGCAGTGCTAGGTGAAAGCAGAAACAGAATTATATCTGTAGCACAATGTCCTTTAGGTAAATTAAAATCATGCATATAGACAACACTCTGTACTTTACATATGTTTCTGAAGACCTTTATCAAACGTAGAATAGTTTCCTCTACCTGTGGGTAAAGGAAGAGAAACAGAAGTGAGGACCAGAGATGAAGATGGAAAATATTAAAAAAGAGAGTTTTTCTTAGATGGGTTGTGATGTGCCATAAGCTGAGAAACATGACTAACTCAAGTCTTTGCAGCTTATATTCAATTTAAAAAAATAGCACATAACTCAGAACATGGAATAAATGCCAATGTAAATGGTGATTTTGATGGCTACAATCCAGGCCTCCTTTCCCAGCTGTCCTCCAAACCTCCTTTATCCTCTTGAACAATCAGAGGGAGATACTGTAAGACCAAATTTAAAGCAGCAGAGGAGGGGGGGTCTCTCGCATTCCTGAGGTCCCTTTGACTATAGGTAATAAAGGCAAACAGAAGATGGAAGGCCAATTAGAGTCCATTACACACTAACTGACTCATAAGGTTGGGAAAAAAACCCAGGAGACGCACTGCAATCTTGTAAAAGGGAGATTTCCTATATATATGTTTCTCATTTGGGGAGTGCATTGACTTTTTGACTTGGGTATAATGATCACTCTGAGAGGCTGATCAAAACAGGAGCCTGCCTGAATTCTTTACAGCCTTTCACGCCTTGTAGACATGAAGATAGCTAAGAAAAAGTGAATGGAGGTCATCAAAGTCATTTGCACTTGTAAAATGTGACCCAGCAACTATTAAACACAAAATCTCTGCTAATAGCAGTAAAAGAAAAGAAGTGCCACCTATCCTAACTGACAAAGGAAAGGAAGGAGGGAGGTGAAAGTCAGATGCAGGACACTGATTAGCTTCCTCTTCTTAGAATTAAAATGGTGCCCTCTTTTCTCCTTCCATGGAAACAATTTGAAACAAAGACAAGGAAGGCAAAACTTCCTCAAATCTGGATCACCACTCAACCTTGGAAAGCCATTCCATTCTCACCAATTGGCATATCTGACCAGGCAAATCTAGAACTGAGGTTCTGAAAACAGATGTAGTGAAAGGTGCTATCAAGTGAAAGGGCTGAGTAGGAAGCTTGGTTAGCTAGGCCTAGTGAAGCAGCTTCTCCTGAAGTTCTGTAACAACTAGGTCCACCACGTAGTTTACAAATGACCCCCAAACCTGGCCAAAAATGTGTCATTGAGGCCTAGTGGTTGAGCTTTTAGAACAGAAAAAGTAAGCAAGTGGAGACTCTGGAAGAGCTCCTAGACACAGAACATCTTCCTGCAGCTCTCCTGGTGCTTAAATCTTCTACAAAGCCAAAACCACTCTTTAGGTCAGCAAATTTGCTATCAGGCGAAGTAACAAATAGTCATATCAATTGCATGGCAGTGGTTGTTTTGTCAAAAAAATAACTAGTTGATGGATCACTTTGCTCTCCAAAGCAATTGTTTTGCACAATGGAGACACACTGCTTGGGTCAGGAAGCTAAATGTGAGTGTGTCTATCCCCATGTGTGTAAACACACAGCTCTCATGTGCCAAATTTATAGCCAGTCACCTACTACTGGAACATCAGCACCTCGGTTTTGGATCACTTGCATTCTTCAAACCAAAGACCCCTTCACCACCAATGATCAAGGGAAGAGTGATTCAGATGGGATTGAGAACTGCTCTAAGTCTTCCTTGACTGCAAGCCGTTTTGGCTTGTGAGAAATTCAAAGCATAGAAATAGAAATAACAAAAACAAAAAAGAAAGCCTGCATGTGTATTGATAACAACCTGATAGGAATACATGTTCATTCTCCAATTGCCTTTCCTTCTGCAAAGAGTTAAACAAAAAAGTAATTAAACAATGATTTCTTTGTGAGTGCTGGACTTCTGAGGCTTGTTTTCTCTGTTGGAAAAAAAAATAGATTTAAGATAATGGCCCTATTCTCCTCAGAATAAATTAAGCTCAGAGATAAAGAATTCCATTACTAATGCCTTTCAGCAAAGCCCAGGCATCTTTTAAAGTCAAACTTTAAAGTAAAACATGCCGTGATCTTGTTGAAATCTTTCCTGTAATGATATTTAAGTGATGGGCAAGGGTATCAATGGTTCAGGCAAAGTATTGATTGTATATCTTCAGGGCTGCTGAGCTCTTTCAGAATATTCTGTTTGAGGGAATGCATTGCACTTATTTAAAGACATTTTCAAAACAGCTTCAAGTTAACTTAAGTAACTGATTTTGCGTGTGTGTGAAACTGAAGGAAAAAAGGGCAAGTTGGAAGGGAAGGATAGAAAGATAGGAACCTGAAGGATACTCAAGTTAGAAATCAATGGCAAAGACCAACAGTAAGAGTCTGGGATATTGGCTATAACCAGCACATAGGTCCTGCTTCAAGTTAAGGATTCTTTTCAGTGTTTAGCTCTTGCCATTTTTCTTTTTTGTTGAAGTACTGACAAAGGACACATCTTCACCCTTGTGGTAAGAAGTTGTCCCTTCTCCCTTGGAATTCAGGGGTTTTCTTGAAGAAGAGATAGTTGCTAGTCTGAAAAATCTGCAGAGTCTCAGCAAATCCAGCTCCATTCTCTCCTGAAGAGAATGTGAAGAGTCAGAGGAACAAATCAGTGAGCAAAGAAAGAGGATACTGTCTACAGAAAGCATGGATGATGGCTTGGGATTACAGTGGTCCTTCTGGGAACCTCTTGGTGGCGCTGAAATCTCTTGACAACCCATCCAATCACCTGAATCACTATCCTATTTAAGTCATAACTTGGATGTCTAAAGTCATCACATAAGATGTCCACATGCGGATGATGATCCCTGAACATGGGTTTGTAATTACCATTCATCTCTCCTACATGACTGTATGTGTTTTAAGGACAGAGTTTAAAAATCGTCCCTTCCTCATTTGATAGTCTAAATAATATTCATGCTTCTGGAGGCCAGTCAATACAAACTCCTTCAAAAACTGGTTTTCCTCCTTGAAACAAAGAAACAACCAATGAGTTTGCCTGGAACTAATACCATCCTAGAGTTCGCAGCTAAAGTGACACCAGTTGTTTGCCAGGTGGCTTCAGGCACACCCCAATTGCAGCATGAAATGTCTCAAGGGTCATAGGGCAGGGCCCTGCCTCTCCATTCTTCTCTTCTGCAGGACAATGACTAACACCCCCAGGTGTTAGTTGGATTCTGCATTCAGATTCTGCAAAGCCCATCCTGGCTCCTGGGTGTCACCATTCAGTTGGAAGGACCTACAGAGCCTTGTTCCAGTGGTTTCAGCATCCTGGAGCATGCCCAGGGCTTTGGGGCTACTTGGCTTAACAGCTGGTTCACCAAAAGGTGGTGTCATTGATGCCGGCAAGGAAACACTCACTGTGGGGAGGGCTCTAGATATCCTACAAAAGAAATCCAGTTCCTGGTCAGGTGGCACACACTTTAGTGTCTTTATTATAGAGGAAGAGGATCCCATTGCTTAACATTTCTGGCTTACACTTATTCTGATTCTTTGGATTGAATCAATCTATTTGCAGTATGTATATAGACACACCTGTATGCACATATTTATGGAATATATAGTTGCTTTATGACTTTAAAATGTATATTTCTTATGACACTAGGTTAAAGTTTTTAGAAGGGAATGTGACAGAATGTACTCATAAGTATATCCCCCTAATATAGTGCATTTGTTTAACAAACATTTGTTTGGTTCTTGCTATGTGTCAGGCAAGGCGCTAATCCCTGTGGATACAGAGAAGTGAGAGGCAAAGTCCCTCTCCTCCAGAGCCCACAATCTATTGAGGCAGATGAATGAGAAAACCTACAAAGTAGGTTAGGAAGCAGACAGGATGCTGGGTAAACACTGGGATGCAGCTCCTTTCCAATATTGTGGATGGAAAAACCTAGTTCTTACAGGGCTATTATCATGGAAGAGATGCAATTTTGTATTCTGTTCTCCTCCTACTTGTGTTTTAATCACATTTCCTTCTGAGGCTACATGGTTGCACCCTCATCTCTCAGAAAGGTTTTCTTTAAATAAACAGAGATCTGGATAGCAAAATGCTACCATCCAATGTCTTTGCCTATGTTTATTTCATTACTTCATCCAAATAATGCTTTTTTTTTTTTTTTAAAAAAAGGAAGCCCAGGGTCTTATGGCCTTGTGAAATAAGCAAAAAATAGTATCATTTACTCAGCAGCATATTGTACCTCTGCCTATTGTTTTCTTGCTTGTCTAATTATTTAGAAAAGAATAGCTGTGGTAAAGCACTCTCTCATTGTCAAATATGCTTTTGATTTAAGAAATTATTATAGAAAAATGCTGGAAGCCTTGTAGTCATCTTTGCTATATTTAGAGGGAAAATAGCATCCCTCTACAATTACCATTTGGTATGAAGTTTAGGCACTTAGATTTTTCTTTTCTTTTTTTAAACTAATTTTTTCCTCTTTTTCTCTGGGTTAACAACACAGGGATCATAGTTGCACAATTATTAAAAAGAGGCCACTTAAATTCAACTCTCTATGGATACAGTGTCTGTGGCAGTGTTTAATTAGAGATTAAAATTGAGGAATTGAATAATCGAGGTTGCTAATGAATTTGAAAACTCAGCAAAGCAAGGAGAGCTGGGCATTTTTCCGACTTTGCTTTTCTTTCTCTAACCCTTTTCTCATTTCCTACTATTATCACATTTCTGGCCTTGACTGCTGAGTTTATTACTACCCATAACCCTGGCCTAAGTGGAAACAAAAAAGCTGTAGCCTCTTTGCTGAGCTCCCGGAGACATTTGGTCTATTGGATTTATGATATGTTTAGAAGCTTGCAATTGCAGGAGGCTGACAATGATGAAAATGAGATATGTTGGGCCACCAACGTTTTCGGTAATCGCCTTAATAGGTCGACATAACAATGGATGTTGCTGGCAGAAAAAAATAAGAAGACGGTTCTAAATCAAAGTAAATGTAATATATTAGAAGTTCTATTGCTACCCCCTCTAGGAGACTATATTATTTGGGTACATTGCTTGGTAGACTTGCGTTAGCTTCACATGTCCCAAAATGAAAGTAATCCCTTAGTTCACCCTGGAACAGAATCAGCCCTTTAAAAGGTGACCCTATGATAGCCATCCCCTTGGTATATAGCACATCTCAACTCCGGCCTAGAGATAATTCTCAAGCAGGGATTTCTGCGTTGGGAGGAGACCAGATTACAAGACCCTGAAGGTCCTTGTCAACTCTAAATTGCTATGATTTTATGAAGATGTCATGGAGCAAACCGCTTCACTCTAAGAGGACCGTCCCCTTTTAAGTCTTTTTTTAGCACACAGGTAAAGTTTTTAGGACTATTTTTATCATTTGGACACTGCACTTCAGACGATATATTCCAAGTTTCATTTAGCACAACATCTAGATGGTTTCAATCAACATTCAAGGTAAATGTCTGTATTTTATGGCCCGAAGTCCCCAAACTCATGATTATTTGCCATTTTGCTGTTGCTTGTTAAATCGGGTCTTCATGTTTACTGCATCTCCGACTCTAATCAGACCGATCACTAGTGGGGATAGTGCAGCTGGTAAAAGTAACTTGCTCCAAAGCAGCGTTAACATAGTAGATATTCGGTCACAAAATCTTTTATGAATTAGCAGTCGTTCCTAATAACATTTCCTTAAAACTTTTTAGCCACACTTCTTAGCTCAGCTGCTGATGGCTTCCTACTAATGACTTTAAATATATGTTTTTGACAGCAGGAAAAGAAATAATCTGCCTTACGAGGCTGTTCTTATACCAAGAACAATCTGTCTCCTGCTACAGTTTAGCACAGCTATAGCTTGGGGGTAGGGGGTCAAAGGAGGAAGTATGCATAATGTACATATTTAATCTTGTCTCTTCTATTTTTACCTTATGTTCACTCAATATTTGTAGCATTCTCTTTGTGTCTGTAAGCATCAGTGCTATTCCTCAGAGACATTAAGACCCCAGAGAAGGGAAACTGAAAATGTTCTTTGACGGTATCTAGGACAACTCCAAGTGTAGCTAAGTATATAATAAATAATTGACTATGATGGAGGTGATGCTGATGATGATGATACAGAAATAGTGGGTAACAAAAGTTCATCTTCAGATGGGTATTTGTGGCAATGCTTCGGGGGAAGGAACTTTCAAGAGACTGGATCATTCCCTGATTTGGCAAAAAGGGCAACATTATGGTTGATGTCTATTAAGAGAGCTGTGTGTCATCAGCAGAAGGTTCTGATACCACACAGCTCAGCTTGTAGAGGTGGAACTGGGCTTGATTCGATGGCTTCTCTCCTTGAAGGCAGAGCTTGGCTTGCTTCCAGTAGATCACCTTCCATGGCTAGGGGAGGGTGGGTAATACTTTTTAGTGAAGGAGATGCTTCCACAGGGGGCTGCACCAGGTATACAGGCTTCCTGGGAGCTGATGGGAAACTTCTAACCTTCAACTGCCTTGTTTTCTCATTTACACAATGCTATCATGGGGTAAAACCCTTAAATAATTATAATGCATCAACTTGGCAGAGAGCTACACATTAGGTAGGCCTTTCCACAATGCCTTTCTCATTAAGATTCTAAGCCCGTAAGGAAATTTGTGGCATTTACTGTTCATTGCTCAGAGGTCAGAGGTGGGAAGAGGGATCTTTCTTTTTAGGCTGTATTGAACCTGTCCCACTTGCAACCTGTAAGACCATTGCAAGCCCCACCCTGCACACTGGCTTGGTGTGTGATTCGGTGTGCTAAATGGCATCTCTCCATTCCCGAACTTGTCTGGCCATGAACCCTTAACAGAATACCAGAGACATATGTGAGATGGAGTTGCTGGGCCCCACCACAGCCTGACAACCCTATCTGCCACTGCCAATCCGGACTGATGGCTAAGGAGCACCTGTGGGAGAGCCTGCAGTGGGAACATGACTTCCCAAAGTGCTTCAGGGGTTACTTTGTCCACACTCAGCCATGCAAAATTCCTGGTGGATCAGAGCTAAGTGAGGATGCACAGAGGAGATGAAACAGGCTGACAGGCAGAGCCATTCTGTTTGGGGTTTGTCTACAGAATTGTCAGTTCAGGTCTCCAGGTCAAAAATCATTTTATCTGCTGAAGCAGATGCTTTGTAGAACAAAATGCCAGGCTGACTTCAAGGCTGGGAGGTGTGCAGAGCCCCAGGCTCCGATCACACTGCAGCAGGCTCCAGCCCATCTTGCCCCTCCCTGAATTCCCTCACTCACAGACAGGCTCTCTTTTCTCTCTGTTCATTCCAATTCCTTGGAAGACTTTCTGACCGCTGACCACTCAAAAAGCAAGATGTTCAAAGACATGGCTCCTAGTCTTGGCAATCCAAATCTCCCTCCTTGTGCGACTGTAGAGCCACTTCAGTGCTTGTCTTCTTAAAGAGAAGCATTAAAAGGTAGGAAGATATTGGAGAGAACTGGAATCATCAGTCTTACCAAGAGAGGGAAACTGAGGCTTAGGGCAAGGGAGTATTAGCAGCAAGTTACTCCCAAAGAGACGTGTTCCAGCCCCTACCAGATGGCAAGAACCTTGAACCTTATTTTATTGCTGCCTCTGCCCAGTAACTTTAATCTCCGTCCAGCAGAGAAGTGGATAGGGACTACCCTGCCATGAAAAACAGCGTTTTGTTTGTTTGTTTGTCTTTTTCTTCAGATCTCATTTCCTTTCACTGTTTTTTAGCATGTAAGGGAACATTATGTTTACCAGGAATCAGGAGTAGTGTTAAACACAGAAGATGTGAACTGCACGCATTATAAGACAAATCAGATCCTGAAAGTCTGCAGTGCTCTTGGATCCCTAGTGCTCACAGTGCAAGGCTGCCTGCGGCTTCTTCCTGGGATGTCTGCTCTGCCTCCTGAGCTTATGGCTTTACCTTTTTTGAGGTCCATGAAGGGGAGTCAGAGTGGCTTGGCTGAGCCCCACATTTTCTTTTTCTGTGTAATTCTATTTAATAAAGAAAAAGCATGAAGAAAGGTTCATTGTTTAGATATCGAAAGAGTGGAGGGAAGCAGACCTGGGAAAGAATCCTTAGTTTCCTTGTGTTATACAAAGACATTCTCCTCATGCATGTTAACCTGTTCCTCATGGACCCAACACACCATAAATGGATCAAGCAACAAAGGGTCCCACTGTCACCATTGTCGGAATATCTGAAGTTTGAATTATAGACTTGGTTAAAATATGAAACAACCTCTCTTCCATTTGGAAATGTCCCTGGAACTCTTTCTGTAGACCCCCATTGATTGAATAAAATGAGTGCACCTGAGCCCCACGTGCCTCCCAAGTCCACTATGAAGATGCCCTGAACGCTATATGGAACCTAGACCAGGGAGGGGTCTATATTTTATCAGATCATGATCTGTGTCAAATATAGTCATGAGTATTTTCATCAAAGAATATCATAGTTTCCTCAACACTTTGTGATGGCTGCAATAAAGAGGAAATTGAAAGGCAGGGTCGTTTCCAATGGCACACAACACGGTAAGCTGCCAGAAAAAAATGTTTTGCAGATGCCAGGCCAGGCAAGCAGCCTTTTGCTGGAAGGACAGGTTGAAAAGCATACGAGAACTTCAGAAACCACATTTTTTAAAGGATTGCAGCTCTTCTGCCATTTGCTCAAAAAGCGTTCTGAGCACCAACTATGGCAAGGCTTGCAGCTAAAGTCTAGAGCTATGAAGATACATGCATCTTTTTCCTTAGTCTAATGGAATGGATAGGCCTTGTGGACAGGAAATGGGAATGAAGTGACAGACATGGACATGAAGCCAGCAGGATCCAGCCCCTGCCGCCCTGCAACCTCATCTCCTCCCACTCTCCCCTCTGGCTCATTTTGCTCCAAGTGCACTGAACTTTTGAGTTTCCCCATTAAGTCCAGGCCCTTTCCTCCTGAGGGTCTTAACATCTGCTCCCCTTCTGCATGGAATGCTCTTCCCCTGGGATCTGAGTGGCTTGCTCCTAACTTTCTTCAGCTATTTACTCATACGTCGCTTTTTCAACAAAGGCTTTCTTGACCACCTCGTATGAAATCACAACTGTCACCCATAAGACATGCCCAAATTCTTCCCTGTTTTCTTTTCCTCCATAGCCCTTAGCAGTACCGAACACATAAAATCTGTTATTCATGTTGTTTATGATCCTGCCCCTCCCATCAGAATGTAAGTTCTATGAAGGCAGAGATCTGTTTTGTTTTCTGCCATATTTCCAGTACCTGGGCACATAATAGACACTTGATAAATATTTATTAAATAAATAAATCTAGGTGAACATTTCAGTTGGTCACCTCAAAATTCATAGACCCCCCACAAGGCTAAGAGATCTTTATGATCATTTTGTCCAACCAAAGCAGGGACTCTGAAGCCAGGCTGCTTGGGTTCAAAACAGGCCTCCATCACTTACCAGCTGTGTGACCTTGGGCAAGTCACTTTAGCCTCTCTGTGCTTGGGTTTTCTTCTATGCAGTGTGGGGACAACGATAGTGATTTCCTCACAGCGTTGTTGTAAAGGTTAATTATAATTATTATATGAAATACTTAAAACAGGGAAGGGCATAGGGTAAATGTTCTAGAAGCATTGGCTATTACTATTGGTATTATTAAGAAAACTGGAGGTTACAAAAGATAAGTGATTTGCTCAAAATCACAAATTCATTCATTTATCAAATATTTAAGGGCTTCCTATATGCCAGAAATGGGAGATTCTGCAGTTTCTGCTTTTATGGAACCTGTAGTCTAAGTAGGAAGATAAATGTTGAACAAAGACTCAGGCAAATATGTGCAGTCATCCTTCGCTGTTGAAGGAGGACTGGTTCTTGGATCCTCTCAGGCATCACGATATGTGGACGCTCAAGTCCCTGATATAAAGTGGTGTCGCATTTGCATATAACCTAAGCACATCCTCCTATACATTTTAAATATCTAGATTACTTATAATACACAATAAAAGTATATGCTATGTAAAGAGTTATTTAAATTTGTTATATTAAAGTTGTTATGTTACATTTGTGTTATTTTTTATTGTTGATTTTATTTTTCCAATATTATCTATTCACAGTTGGTTGAATCAACTCTGAAGGTGCAGAACCCATGTGACACAGGAGGCAAATTATAATTGCAACCTGAATGACCACTGTGAAGACAGAGGTCACCATAACCATGAAGTGTGGGAGACTTAATTTCTCCCCTCAGGCAGGTAAGGAAAGGGGTTGGAGAAGGAGGATTTCATGGGAGGTATGGCACTAAAACCCAGGCTCCAGCCTGGGACTCTTTACATTATATGTGTGTGGCCCTGGGATCAAGTGTGGACTTCTTCACTAGCCTGAGAGTTCCTCAAAGCAAGAGAGCAAAGACACATCGCACTCATCTTTGCATACCTGTATCTCCACCTCAGACATGGTGCCCAGCTCCCAGGGTGCCCACAGAGTGAGAGCTGTGCCTGTTCCTTCAGCATGTGCTAAGCACCAACTCTCAGGGCCTGACTCTGAGGATGAGAGTGTTTTGAGTTGAGATATATAGCCCCCATGATACACCCCATGGTTAATTACCAATGGAGAAAGGGCTCCACTGAATGGAGTTGCAATAGCACCTGTCTGTGGTGTCCTCCAGTGTTTCATCAGGCCAGCAGTCTTTTGGGAAGCCTACCAGAGAAGGGAGAAATGTTCCTTGCTTTCCATAACCCCAGGAGAGGCAGGATCTTGACCTCAGAGATGACCTTTTGCCACCATTGTCTCAGCATTCATGAAAAGAGTTGTGCAAGAGGCTGAAGCACCGCCATTATAAAAAACCTGGTTAAAATATGGATTAATCCCGGGGAGGGTGTTATGCAAGATTCAGATAAATGGTCTGTGATATGGATAGGATATATTTTTTATTGCAATAATAAGTTTCTCAACTCCTAATGGACCCTGTATTAACTGAAGATGGCAGGGAGCGACGGATGGAAAGCGGGCAATTTGTTAAGGTTGCAGAGCAGCAGTTCCAGGGTTGTAAAAGATAAAACATTTCAGTCATTAAAATCAGCCTAAATTGTCTATCTGAACTCAAAGCAACAAACCTAAATTGGCCCTGAGTCTATCACCAGCTATTTTTTTCTTTACAGTGTTTTAATTCTCTTGGACTAGACATACAGCTCAATCTTCTACTCCCAGAAGGACCAGGGCTTTGAAAAGACCAACCTCAGGCCTTCCTGGAGGAGGTGGACTTTGAGTGCACAAGCAGTGGAAGGGGTAGCCTTTGATGGCTACATAGTCCTTTATAGAAAGACTCTCATATGCAAGAAGAGGCAGACCAGGTGCCCTGGGCTGGCTAGAGAGAAGGGATCACTGCGGGGGGCGGGGGTCTTAAGGGCTTTTTGGGGTTGGGGCCTAGTGGGTAGAAAAGATCTTGAAGCCTCGGATTAGGATTTTGTAGTTGCCTGTATGAGCCACTAGGGGCATAACAAGGATTTGAGAACTACAGTCAGACTCATGAGTCAGTGGGCAGTTCCAGTGAAGAGTCTGGCTACTTACTATCTGCCAAGAGCTTACTAAGGCCCAGGATCCATGTTGAAGGATTTTCATAAACTAACTCATTACATTCTTACAAGAATCCCACGAAGTAAATAATAATATCTCCATCATATGGTTGAGGAAATTGGGCAAGTTTCTCCACGCCTCTAAGACTCCACATCACATAACCAATAAGGCAGGTGGACTAGGGTTCAAACCCCAACAAACTAACCTACATGAATGTGTTAACTGGAAGATGCCCCTCTTTATTCTAATGAAATGCAGTAAACTCCCACGTGTCAGGCTCTATTCAGCTGCTAAGGGCAACATTTCTGATGGCAGGGACTGTCAGGTATCCTTGCTATCGGACGATGTCAGCAGCAGGAAAGCCCAGCAGTGATGCTGGACTAGACCTCTGGGTGTAGCAGTGAGCAAGACCAAAAGGCAGATGCTCTGATTGCCAGGAGGAAGGAAAGGTGGTCTTTATAACTCCCTCTGCACCTGCCCTGGGCCACAGAGACTCTCTGCATTTTATCTTCTGTGGAGGAGAAAGTCACCATGAACAGAAAGAGTTGGCATGCAAGGGGTGGGAGGGAAGCAAGAAGCAGCCCCAAGCTCCAAGGGATGACACAGAGAGAAAGAGAGGGTGGTGCTGGCGATGACAATGATGACAGCATGTTTCTAGACATGGCCTCTCCAAGAAGGAGACATGGGCAGAAAGGAGGCCAGCAAATAAAACACAGCCACCATGCTGAGACTCTTCTTTGAAAATGGCATTGTTGTCAAACTTAGAAAACAGTTTCCTGCCCTGAATAAAACACCTACATTTGTCTCATTAAGAAAACCTAATGGAGATTTTGCAGACAGAGGGAATCCGCCAGTGCATCTGCTGGTGAAGTCTCCATATGGCCCAATCCAATGTGTACTCTGCTGCAGAGATGGAGCAGCACTCTAGTATCAGAGCTGTCCAGCCATTAAATTACCATCATGGCCTCGCTGGCCACGGACCACCAAGGCAGGAAAGCTCAGCCCAGATTTCTGTTGTGCCCTCAGGAAGTGGGCAGGGGCAGGAGGTGATGTGGGAGAGGAGGACAGTCAGGAAGGACTTCCTCTTCTGGACTCCAGTGGATGGTGGGAGGTGTGTCCATAAGAACAGCACCTGGCACCACTCAGTAGAGACTGGGAAGGAAGCCCTGCAGAGCGGCTGCCAGCCGACAATTCATGGAGAGGCCCAAATCATCCTTCAGAACCCTGGCATGAGCCAGGCCTTATCTGGAGGCCTAGATGACGTGAATCAAGTCTCTGGCAAGGACAGCGCAGTGGACAACCCTCTTTTCGGAAGGACAAGGTGAGATGAAAGTACAAGCTGACAATAGCATGGCCACCTCCCTGGAGACATGCAGATGCCCTGCACCTCCAAGCAACCTAAGCTGGCCTAGAGTAGCTCTGAGGACCTGCAGGTGCTGCCCACATGTGCCCTGCGCTGGTCCTCCCTCAGCTCCCACTCCTGTCTTCACCACCCTGGGCCATGTCTCTCACTTTCTGTGGTATTTCTTCACTTCTCTCCACACTAATAACCCCTGTCCATCTCACATTCCTCCAGCTGGTTCAGCACTTCTGATGACTCCAGCCCTAAGCACCCTCACACCAGGCATCAACCAAGAACACATCGCACTGTCACCTGCAAAACAAGCAACCCATGGTGAGCTGTGAGATAGAAATAACTCATCTTGTCTTTTCATTTGGAATAAGATCCTGATGAACAGGAGAAGGGAAGAGAGCTTCACCTTCCTTCAAGAGGCCATGCTGGGTAGCAATGGGGCTCCTGCCCCTGCTGTTCATTATGTTTCTGGGACCTTTGTTTCAAATGTGAGGCAACACAGAACATCCTGCTATATCAGCCTAATTACCAGCCTCTCCCTCCTTTCCTGCTGGCATGGCAGGTGAAGCGTAGCCAAGAGGAGCTTGGTGTGATAATGGAACCTAGTGATGAACTTTCTTGGCCAGTTCTGGCCATTCATGATCATAATTACCAATGACGCTTTATCATGATGACAGAGGAGGGCATGTGGAGTGGTGACACTTGGGGTGCACCTGTCAGTCTAAGTAGTCAAGAGGAAAAGCCTTAAGGAACCATCAGATCCCTCGAAGAGACTCAGCTGAGCACATGTAGTTACCATAAGTGGCTGTTAGGTGGGTGAAATGTAGAATGTTCCTCTGGTCTTAAGTACCCAAAGATGAATGGCATTGTTCTGTAACACCAGGAGCTGAGGCTGGACAGTTGAGCAAATGTTACCCATCTTCCAGTGTCTTTTTCTCCATGAGATAGTTAGGGTCAATAGCGATTGCAGGTGACACCAGGTTTTTCAAATACGGTTGGGGAAGGTGTTCACTTCCCAAAATCCATTTCATTTCTCTTTTATTGAATAGCAGCAGTATTATTTAGAGAAATGACCAGCTCACTGGATGAACTCAATTGTTCTCCAGGCTATTTAACCCCTTCATCACTATTCAGTTCAGAATTGGGCTAGTGACCTTTTTTAGACCAATGAGGTGCAAGAGAGGATTGCTGAAGGGTGTCTGTCCAATTATCTCATTATTAAGAGAGAGGATGGAAAGTCACACGGTTTCTCCCACTGACTGTAAATGCAATGCCTTTCTCAGCTTGCAGCTGGCAGCTATCTGACGGCCATGAAGGAGGCTAGCCTGAGAAAAAGGCAGTCCATGAAGTGGAAGGAGCTAAGACAAAGATGGAAAAAGAGACCTATTGCCTATATCAAGCAGTACCTAACTCTGACCTTCTGGTTATGCTAGTCAACAAAATTGCTTATTGCTTTAGTCAATTGGAGTCAGTTTCTTTTATAAGAAGCCAAAAGAATGCTTTCTGTAAGAAACTGTGCCTCCTCTCAAGTCTACTTGGAAAGAGACTACTATATAAGAGCTGAGTGAAGTAGCTTTGAAGTGGCCTGGCAGAGTAGAGTGCAGGTGGAGTCTGGGGACTACACAGCAGAGGAGGAGTCTGTGTGGTTGACACTTCATCCGTGTACTTCAAAGGAAGCTCATTGCTAGGCAGCACATCTGTCCATACTCATGAACAATAGGTTGCCCTCTCCACCTCGAGGACTAGTCAGCAGCATTACAGCAGACTATATTTTGTTCCTATTTTCTAGGCCAGCATTGACTTTTGCTTGGCTTTGTGACTTGCTTTGGCCAATGGAATATGAGTAAATGTGATGCCACATTTGAGCAGGTGCTTTGAATGCAAGTGTCTGATTTGGCTTGGCCAATTCCTGCCCTCTGTCATGAGAAAAGAATGTCTCAGATAGGTGTTATTCCTATAGCCAAGGCCCCCCGAAAAAAGGCATGTGGAGTAAGGCCACAGCTGACTCACAGACCACTTGTGACATGAATGAGGGAGAAACATTTCCTGTGCTAGACTACTGGTAACCTAGTATATAAGTATATACAAGCAATACTTTATTCCTAGGACTCTATATAGTGATTTGGAAGATAAAGAATGATGAGACATGGTTTCCATTCTCAGAGAGTTTGCAAAGACAGTAAGCACCAGAAAGAGTTATAGAGAGCACACAATTCTGGGATACCTTGCACACACAGATTGTGGGGACCACTAGAATTCAGAGGAAAGGAGTATACTAGCTGGGATGGCCTACAAGAGTGGGAGATGGGTGAGCCCTGGACAGTAGTGGATAGAGTTAACAGGTGTCACATCCTGAGCTGAAGATTTGCAGCTCACCTTGTCGGTTGGTCTCACGGAAAGAAGGGCATCGAGAAAGCCTGGGTAGCAGACACCACTTTTTCTTCTGTCTGCCGGAGGCAAAGATGCTGAGACTTTCACTTTTATGTTTGAACGAAAATATCTTAGTGTACAAATTATCACTTTACAATTAATTATGCAGAGCAAGTAATACACATGAGACCTCAATATTATGACAGCTTGGAAATTTACTGTTTTCGAACTTAACATGCAACAAGTCTTGCCAAATGTACATTAAAAAGTAGCACAAGATTAGACAATTAACATTTTAATTTTGTATATTCACAGCACATCTGTGGGTCAGTGTAAACATCACAAACAACTCTGCAGATGATGTCAAGTTGACACCCCCCTAAGACTCTGACCTTAAAAAGCAACACTCCTTAATTAGGCCTTTGCTTCCCCTTCTGCCTTTGGGGAGAAGAGATTGTTATGAAAAAGATACGATTATACCATATTGGAGTTCACCAGGCATCTCAAATGGTTTGGGTTTGATAAAAAACAGCAGATTTCATTGCTGGAATCTTCCCTCCAGAATCTGTAAGCACCATGTGGATATCAAGGGGAATTTCATCAGTATGTTTCTGATTCCTTTACACTTAAATCATTAAAAGATTTTTCAGGGTTTTTGAAGTCCAATAATTCTCCTGAGCCATTTTTCCCCAACCCCCCAACATATTTTTTATTTCTTTTCATTAAAATTAGGAAATTGAATTTCAGCTCTGGATTTTTTTTTTTAAAGGCAGTTGCTTGTAAATGATGGGGGCTAAGGATTAATTCTCCATTTCTAGACATTCGTCCTGAGATCCATTAAATTGATGAACATTTGTGTATCCTCATCGGGCCCAGATCTCAGACAGGAGCGACGTGGCCAACTGTGATGGGAGAAATGGACTCAGGCATCACAGGCTTCCCTTGCCTCTCTGTAGAATCCAATGTCGTCCAAGCAAGACAGTATCGTTGACTCTCATGAAGAGGAACTGTAGTGTTGGAAGCTGAATGAGTGCTAAACCTGAATGAGCACTCATCCAAGTCTTCTGCCCTCATCAGGCCAAGGCCCACCTTTGTATTTTTAAAATCTCTTTATAAGTTCTCTCCTGGTAGCTGTTTTACTCATACTGTAGTCAACCCATTCTTTGTTATGCCCAATATAAAGTGATCTTACCCTTAGGTAAGAGCATTTCACATTCTCTCATTCTCTTAACAGATCTGAACCTAATCTTGAAATGGGTCACGTAACCATTTGCAAATGTGAAAAAAAAAATGCTTTACAAAGGTTCCAGTCTGAATATAGGCTCCATGACAGCAGGGCCTCATCTGCTCTCTTCATGCAACTTCCCCAGACATAGAACCGTGTCCAGCATGTAGTACATGATGCATAATATTTGTTGAATGAATGAGTGAATGAAATTCTAATCATATGAAAAACATATTCAACCTTTCATAGTGCTTCCACACCTCGTGATTAATAGCGTTCTAATGATACCCTGAGTGAGTAGCAAAGGTAGACTGATCCTTAGTTTATTTATAAAGCAGGTGAGCTCAGATACGGAGTGAGAAACTAAGATCTTATGGCTACTCAGTGGTAAAACTGGAGTAGGTTTCAGATCACCTGATTTTCAGAATGTGCTGTTTTCATATAGACCAGTGCTTCTGAAGGTTGAGTTAGGCATACAGCAGAGTCACCCAAAGGATTTATTAAAGCACAAATTGCTGAGCC